>CABHPH010163366.1:0-28158 GCA_902168325.1 Peromyscus nudipes | reverse complement strand
TTGATATCCAGTTATGCCAGCACCATTTGTTGAAGATGCTTTCTTTTTTCCATTGTACAGTTTTGGCTTCTTTGTCAAAAATTATATGTTCATAGGTGTGTGGATTAATGTCAGGGTCTTCAATTCGATTCCATTGGTCCACATGTCGGTTTTTATGCCAGTATCAGGCTATTTTTATTACTGTAGCTCTACAGTAGAGCTTGAGGTCAGGGATCATGATGCCTCCAGAGGTTGTTTTATTGTACAGGATTCTTTTGGCTATCCTGGGTTTTTTGTTTTTCCATATGAAGTTGAGTATTATTCTTTCGAAGTCTGTGAGGAATTGTGTTGGTATTTTGATGGGGATTGCATTGAATCTGTAGATTGCTTTTGGTAAGATTTCCATTTTTACTATGTTAATCCTGCTTATCCATGAGCATGGGAGATCTTTCCATTTTCTGACATCTTCTTCAATTTCTTTTTTTCAGGGACTTAAAGTTCTTGTCATATAGGTCCTTCACTAGCTTGGTTAGTGTTACCCCAAGGTATTTTATACCATTTGTGGCTATTGTAAAGGGTGATGTATCTCTGATTTCCTTCTCAGCCTATTTGTCAATTGTATATAGGAGGGCTACTGATTTTTTTGAGTTGACCTTGTATCCTGCTATGTTGCTGAAGGTGTTTATAAGCTGTATCAGTTCCTTGGTTGAATCTTTGGGGTCATTCAAGTATACTATCATGTCATCTGCAAATAGGAAAAGCTTGACTTCTTCCTTTCCAATTTGTATTCCCTCAATCTCCTTATGTTGTCTTATTGCTCTGGCTAGAGCTTCAAGTACTATATTGAATAAGTATGGGGAGAGCAGACAGCCTTGCCTTGTTCTTGATTTTAGTGGAATCGCTTTGAGTTTCTCTCCATTTAATTTGATGTTGGCTGTTGGCTTGCTGTAAATTGCCTTTATTATGTTTAGGTATGTTCCCTGTATTCCTGATCTCTCCAAGACCTTTATCATGAAGGGGTGTTGGATTTTGTCAAATGCCTTTTCAGCATCTAGTGAGATGATTGTGGTTTTTTTTCTTTGAGTTTATTTATATGGTATATTATGTTGACGGACTTTCATATGTTGAACCACCCTTGCATCCCTGGGATGAAGCCTACTTGATCAAGGGGGATAATTGTTTTGATGTGTTCTTGGAGTCTGTTTGCCAGTATTTTATTGAATATTTTTGCATCAATGTTCATGAGGGAGATCGGTCTGTAGTTCTCTTTCTTTGTTGTATCCTTGTTTGATTTAGGAATCAGGGTAATTGTAGCTTCATAGAAGGAGTTTGGTAATGTTCCTTCTGTTTCTATTGTGTAGAACAATTTAAAGAGTATTGGTATTAACTCTTCTTTGAAGATCTGGTAGAATTCTGTGCTGAAACCATCTGGTCCTGGGCTTTTTTTGGTTGGGAGAGTTTTAATGACTGTTTCTATTTCCTTAGGGGTTATTGGACTATTTAAATAGTTTATCTGGTCTTGATTTAACTTAGGTATGTGGTACCTATCCAGAAAATTATCCATTTCTTTTAGATTTTCCAGCTTTTTGGAGTAGAGGTTTTTGAAGTATGACCTGATGATTCTCTGGATTTCCTCATTGTCTGTTGGTATGTCCCCTTTTTCATTTCTGATTTTGTTAATTTGGATGCTCTCTCTCTGTCTTTTGGTTAGTTTGGATAAGACCTTGTCTATCTTGTTGATTTTCTCAAATAACCAACTCTTTGTTTCATTAATTCCTTGTATTGTTCTCTTTGTTTCTATTTTATTGATTTCAGCTCTCAATTTGATTATTTCCTGGTTTCTACTCTTCCTGGGAGACTTTGCTTCTTCTTGTTCTAGAGCTTTCAGGTGTGCTGTTAAGTCACTAGTGTGAGATTTCTCCAACTTCTTTATGTGGGCATTTAGTGCTATGAATTTCCCTCTTAGCAATGCTTTCATAGTGTCCCATAAGTTTGAGTATGTGGTGTCTTCATTTTCATTGATTTCTAGGAAGTCTTTAATTTCTTTCTTTGTTTCTCCCTTAACTCATTGGTGATTCAGTTGAGCACTATTCAGTTTCTATGAGATTATAGGTTTTCTGTAGTTTTTGTTGCTGTTGAAATCTAACTTTAAACCATGGTGATCTGATAGAATGCAGGAGGTTATTCCAATTGTTTTGTATCTGTTGAGATTTGCTTTGTGGCCAAGTATGTGGTCGATTTTAGAGAAGGTTCCATGGGGTGCTGAGAAGAAGGTATATTCTTTTTTGTTAGGATGGAATGTTCTATAGATATAGATTAAGTCCATTTGAGTCATAACATCAGTTAAGTCCTTTATTTCTCTGTTAAGTTTTGATTTGGGATATCTGTCCAGTGGTGAAAGTGGGGTGTTGAGGTCTCCCACTATTAATGTGTGGCATTTTATATGTAGTTTAAGCTTTAGTAATGTTCCTTTTACATATGTGGGTGCCCTTGTGTTTGGGGCATAAATGTTCAGAATTGAAACTTCATTTTGGTGGACCTTTCCTGTGATGAGTATGTAATGCCCTTCTTGATCTCTTTTGATTGATTTTTAGTTTGTAGTCTATTTTGATGGATATTAGGATGGCTACATCTGCTTGCTTCTTAAGACCATTTGATTGGAAAGTCTTTTCTCAGCCTTTTATTCTTAGGTAGTGTCTCTCTTTAAATCTGAGGTGTGTTTCTTGTATGCAGCAGAAAGATGGGTCCTGCTTTCATATCCATTCTGTTAGACTGTGTCTTTTTATAAGTGAATTAAGTCTATTGATATTAATGACCAGTGATTGTTCATTCCTGTTATTATTATTATTTTTTGGTGGTAGTATGAGTGTATTTCTCTTCTTTGGGGTTTACTCCTATGGGGTTATCTATTGCCCGTGTTTTCATGGGTATACCTGACTTCCTTAGGTTGGAATTTTCCTTCTAATGCTTTCTGTAGGGCTGGGCTTTTGGATAAGTATTGTTTAAATCTGGTTTTGTCTTGGAACGTCTTGTTCACTCCATCTATGATGATTGAAACTTTTGCTGGGTATATTAGTCTAGGCTGGCATCTGTGGTCTCTTAGTGTCTGCATTACATTTGTCTAGGTCCTTCTGGCTTTCAAAGTCTCCATTGAGAAATCGGGTGTTATTCTGATGGGTTTGCCTTATAAGTCACTTGGCCTTTTTCTTTTGCTGCTATTAATATTTTTTCTTTATTCTGTAGGTTTAGTTGTTTAATTATTATGTGGTGAGGGGACTTTTTTGGGGGTCTAGTCTGTTTGGTGTTCTATAAGCTTCTTGTATCTTCATAGGCATTTCCTTCTTTAAGTTGGGAAAGTTTTCTTCTATGATCTTGTTGAATATATTTTCTGTGCCTTTGAGTTGGTATTCTTCTCCTTCTTCCATCCCTATTATTCTTAGGTTTGGTCTTCTCATGGTGTCCCAAATTTCTTGGACATTTTGGTTCACGACTTTGTTGGCTTTAGTGTTTTCTTTGACTGATGAATCTATTTCTTCTACCATATCTTCAACACCAGAGATCCTCTCTTCCATCTCTTGCATTCTGTTGGTTATACTTGCATCATAAGTCCCTGTTCGTTTACTCAGATTTTCTCTTTCCAGCATTCCCTCTGTTTGTGTCTTCTTCATTTTTTTCTATTTCTGTTTTCAGGTCTTGGACTGTTTCTTTCATCGGTTTCATTGCTTTTTCATGATTTTCTTTCAGGGTTTTGTTGTTTTCTTCTGCTTTATTTGTCCTTTCCTCTAGTTTTTTTATTGCGTTCTTTCCATTTTTTGTTTGAATTTTTCTCAATTTCATTTGTGATTTCTTCTATATAAGCCTCTACCCTCTTCATGATGTTTTTCATAAGGTTACTTTCTTCTGCTTCTTCCATTTTGTGATGTTCAGGTCTAGCTGTTGGAGGAGGGCTAGGTTCTGGTGATGCTGTATTGCTCTTCATTTTGTTGTATGTACTTCTGCATTGGCATCTGCCCATCTCCTTGTGGGTTCGTTCTTGATCTTATCAGTGCTCTTGGTCCAGATAGACCTGACAGATTCAGGAAGCCTCTCTCTTATCCAGATGGGAGCTCTGGGGCAGGATGGGAACTGGGGCCTGGTCTCTAAGTCTCAGCAAGTGGCTGGGGTCTTGGGCAGATGGGCGTAGGGGCAGGGCGTGGAGATTGCAGGGTCTGCCAGGGGTCTTGGAGAAGGGGAACCTTCCTGGTGGGGGTGGAGGAGATTCTGCCTGATGGCCAGAACCTGGGGCCAAGTTGGACAGGTCTTCCCTGGAATGGCCGGTGTCCAGGGATGGGATCTAGGGGTAGGCTTCTCTGGGTCTGAGCCAAGGCACTCAACTTTTGTCCAGATGGGAGGTCTGGAGCAGGATGGGCTACTAAGGTTTTTTTAGATTATTTCTAGTTGGTTATATTATTAGAATTTCTTTTCCCTCTACATTTACATTAGAGTTTTGTTGCTTTGCTGTGTTAAGCACGATAAATTCCTTGCCAATTCTCAGTTCATTCTTTCCTTCCAGGAAATGTTTCCTTTTCTATTTTCTCATGGATGAGAATGTCAACTTTCTGAATTTTTTATTCTTGTAAGTATTTTATGAAGTGCTGTCTTGATTGTGATGAATTGTCTGAATTAATGTGTACTAATATTTAAATGGTCTCATTTCTCCATCATTTCTAAAATATACATTCACTGTGTATAGCAACTTTGTTTAGTTAATTACTTCCAGTGCTCAAAATGTATCAGTTCACACTTCCCTGGCTTTTAGGATCAGTGACAAGAAAAATCACGTTAGTTTGATGTTTCTGCTTCTGCCTGAAGTTGGAATATTCTTTTACAGCTTTAAGTCACCATTCTTTACATTGTACTTTTTGATATCTTGACTATGATATGGCATAGTGGGTTTCTTCTCTGCTTATTTATCCAGGTTTCTAAGTGCCTCTTACCTGGCTGTGTTGTGCAGCAGATAGCACAATAGACTTGTAAATACCTTTGATGCTTGGGGTCCCACTGGTTTGGTTTGGTCATCTTTGCCGGTTTCACCATCATGATCCTCATGCACTTGCTCATAGAATTCCTCTTCTCTATCTGACTGGACTCCTGGAGCTCTGCCTGGTGTTTGACTATGGATCTCTCCATCTGCTTCCATCAGTCATTGGAGAAAAGCTCTGTGATGACAGTTAGGGTATTCAGCGATCTGATCACTGGGTTAAGCCAGTTCAGTTCAGGCAGCCTCTCCACTATTTCTAGTTAGTCCAAGCAGGGGTCATCCTTGGGGATTCCTGGAAACTTCCCTAGCACCAAGTTTCTCTCTATCCCCATGATGTCTCCCTCTATCATGGTATCTCTTTCATTGCTTTCCCACTCCATCCCTGTTCCAACCCAACTGTCCCATTCCCTTATGTTCTCATCCCCTATCCCCTAATCCTCCATTGCTCACCCCTCATCCCCAGTTTATTCATGGACATCTCCTCTATTTCCCCTTCCCAGGGTGATCCATGTGTCTCTCTTTGGGTCTTCCTTGTTCGCTAGCTTTTCTGAAAATGTGGGTTGTTGTCTGGTTATCCTTTACTTTACAGCTAGTATCCATTTATGAGTGAGTATATACTATGTTTGTCCTTCTGAGTCTTGATTACCTCACTCAGGATGATATTTTCTAGTTCCATTCATTTGCCTGCAAATTTCATGATGTCATTGTTTTTCTCTGCTGAGTAGTACTCCATTGTGTACATGTACCACATTTTCTTAATCCATTCTTCAGTTGAGGGCATCTAGGTTGTTTCCAGGTTCTGGCTATTATGAATAATGCTACTATGAACATAGTTGAGCATGTGTCTCTGTGGTATGATTGAGCATTCCTTGGGTATATGCTCAAGAGTGCTATAGCTGGGTCTTGAGGAATATTGATTTCCAGTTTTCTGAGAAACCACCACACTGATTTCCAAAGTGACTGCACAAGTTTGTATTCCTATCAACAGTGGAGGAGTGTTCCCCTTGCTCCACATCCTCTCCAACATAAGCTTTCTGCAGTGCTTTTGATCTGAGCCATTGTGACAGGTGTAAGATGGTGTCTTAGAATCATTTTGATTTGCATCTCCCTGATGACTAAGGATGTTGAGCAATTCCTTAAATGTGTTTCAGCCATTTGAAATTCTTCCTTTGGGAATTTTCTGTTTGACTCTGTAGTCCATTTTTTAATTGGATTGTTTGTTGTTTTGATGTCTAGTTTCTTGAGTTCTTGATATATTTTGCAGATCAGCCCTCTGTCAGATGTGGAGTTGGTGAAAATCTTTTCTCATTCTGTAGGCTGTCATTTTGTCTTACTTACTGTGTCCTTTTCCTTAAAAAGCTTCTCAGTTCTAGGAGGTTCCATTTATTAATCATTTCTCTCAGTGTCTATGCTACTGGTGTTATATTTAGGATGTGGTTTCCTGGCACAACACTTCTTTTTTTTTTTTTGATTTTTCGAGATAGGGTTTCTCTGTGTAGCTCTGCGCCATTCCTGGAGCTCACTTGGTAGCCCAGGCTGGCCTCGAACTCACAGAGATCCACCTGGCTCTGCCTCCTGAGTGCTGGGATTAAAGGCGTGCGCCACCACCGCCCGGCTACAACACTTCTTAATACTTCCCCTAACACGCACAAAGGGAAAATCCCTCTCAAAGTTTGTTTGGTTATCTGTCATCATATTTTTATTAGGAAAAGTAGACAAATTCCTTCTACTCTCCAATTATTCCAATTATTTATTAGTTTTTAAAAGCAATAAGTTGCTTTGCTACTGACCCCTTTAACTGGCCAACTCATTTTCTTTAATTCATATTTTATAACATTGATTTTCAAAATTTAATGATCAGTTAGAATTATATTTATAATTCCTAATATTCTTAATATGAGTTAATAGATTTCCCATGTTATGCTCCCCTTTTTCTTTAATATGTTATAAGTAATTGCCCAGAATTGTTTATTGAAGTAAATTATAACTTTATGAAAACTTCATCAAAGTAAACTTAAGAAACTCTACCAGTGTTGAATTTTCCCAAGTTTTAAATATTTAATTACTAAAAT
The DNA here is from genome assembly GCA_902168325.1 of Peromyscus nudipes. Classification (NCBI taxonomy): domain Eukaryota; kingdom Metazoa; phylum Chordata; class Mammalia; order Rodentia; family Cricetidae; genus Peromyscus; species Peromyscus nudipes. The sequence goes on along the minus strand of CABHPH010163366.1, from coordinate 21,087 downwards.
ATTTAATGATGTGGTAATTTTACACAAGTCTTTTGGTTGTGTTTCATGATGGTTTTCAAAGACATTGGAGTAACTTTGTTTCTGAATCAAATAGTTTGAATAATACACACCAAATACAAAGTAAAATCATCACAATGTCTTCAAGAATGTTTGTGGTGCTTCAAATTATTATTAGTAGAGAGTCCATTGATAACAGTAGGAATCCGTTGTTTTTAATGACTATAAAATATATGGTATATCATGTCTCTTAATTGCTTCAGATGTTGGTGTTTGTAATAAATGCTCTTAATTTCACCTTAAAATTTCAACTCTGATTTCTTTATTGCAAAAATATCCATGACAGTAAGTATGCATTGTCTTAGTCTATGTTGCTGCTGATGTAATAGAATTAAATTGATTTAATTATTTATAATTAAATAAGAGATTAAATTATTTATTAAAAATGGGTTTGCTTTTAGTTTATAATTCTGGAAGCTGCAAAGCCAAGAGTAGACATCAGCATCTTCTCTGCTTTCTGGAAAACAAATAAACACATGTGGAAAAGAAGTGTGTGTGTGTTTGTGTGTGTGTGTGTGTGTGTGTGTGTGTGTGTGTGTGTGAGTGTGTGTTTTCAGGCTTGTATTTGAGTGAAAGCAAGTGCCAGTATTGCTTTCTAATCACCTCAATGACATAAATCCATTGCAAGAATAAGAACTCCCTGATACAAGAAAAGCGCTAGTCCACTTGTGAGGACAGTTCTCTCCTGATCTCACAGCTCCTGTCTCTCAATAAATTATTACTAGAGAAATGTTAGTATCCCAAAGCCCCAATTCTCTCTGATACATTGCAGTACAGATCTCTTCAGAAATACTCTGTGTATCTATATAAGACTTACAAAGATAAGTAGCAATGGAGACATGAGTTATGGGGTATCAGATTTGATACTGAGGCAAACAAGCCTAAGTAAGAGTAACTTTAGCCAGAAGAGGGTAGATGTCCAATGTATAAGTGGTGAACACTTTCCCTCACATTTCTGTCTACATGTGTGCTCGACTATAAATTTTGGGGGCTCAGAGCAGCTTTGCTCATGGTGTAACCAAGAGCCACATACATCCACTGGTGCTAACACAAAGTACTCAGTGTCCACAGCTGGCTGGAACCAGAGTGGACTGACTTTTGCTATATATCAATACCTTTCTGGCCCAAGTAATGTTATGTCCTAGTGGAGAGACAAACGGCAGAGTTAAATGAAATACTTGACACTAAACATAAGGATAAGATTTAGAACATAGTAAGGGATTATACAGGTCTAACAAAATTATGGTAGCAACTTTCCTAGGGTCCATAACTTCACTAGCCCTGGAAAGCTGACAAGGTTTTGAGTACTAGGGATGATTTTTCTCTAGTGGAGTTGAATTTAAATTCTTTTAGACAGCTGTTGGTTGCCACCATCATGTGACTGCCTCTTCTTGTAACTTTGTGTCTTTTGTATGCTGGTAAACTGTTTATTTGCTTCCCTACAGCAAATAAACATCCCCTCATCAAAGAAGTCTTCTTTTTTAAATAACAAATACAGACCATCCCAAAACATTGCAACCAGACACAATGCAGAGATCAAGAGATTGGAAAGAGCTCAGCCCCAATAGTTACACCTATATTATAGATGCTGCATTTATGGCTCAGAGAACATTGAAGAAGAAGAAGAAGAAGAAGAAGAAGAAGAAGAAGAAGAAGAAGAAGAAGAAGAAGAAGAAGAAGAAGAAGAAGAAGAAGAAGAAGAAGAAGAAGAAGAAAGATTACAAGAGCCAGAATATCATGAAGACTGCTTCAAAACAGCCTCACCTAAAATTGGCTGCATAAACAAGATCTGAACAATGACAATATCAATGAACATGTTAACCTGGAAGGGAGAAATTTTCATGGGGTCTGACCCCTAAACAACTATTGACTGCTGAAATAAGGAAAAGCCTATCCCAGGGGTGAGCCCCCTTATTAGTTGTCCAATACAAAGTGGTTAGTCTTGAAACCACACACACACACACACACACACACACACAATTTGTATGTGACAAATATAATAAATGAAAAAGAGACTATCAACTAGGCCATATTAGAGGTTTAATGATGGGGGGACTGGATGGGATATAATTCTGTTTCAGTTAAAAACATTAGAAAAAACACAAGACAGAAATAGTGTCTAACAAAAAATTAACACCAAGAGTATCATAGAGTCTTAGTCACATTCATAATTGTGGTAGTATCCCAGAACTAGTGAATGGAGAGATCCACTATTCTTAAATCCAAGGGGGCTTTTTCTCTGCGACTATAAGTAATCCTTGAAGAATAGTTTAACATACATAAATACCTTCTACAAACAATGGGAGCCAGACTTCTGATAATGAGAGAAAGGAATGCTGGATAGAATTATATAGTATAGCAAGGCCTTCTGAAGATGTGTTTGCTGAGTGGGTCTAGAAGATCATTGCAATAGACACCTTAGATCACAAAGAGGATCTAGAGATACATACATGTGCAGATGGGTGGTTTCAAGTCTAGGACTCTACAGTTAAAAGATGAACCGAGAACATGGTGTTTATCCCCAAAGTAAGAAGCTACTTAAGACAAGAAGACATTAAATCCAACTCTCAGAATCCTGTGTGGTTAAAATTGTAACAGTTAGGGAGTAAAATAAATAATGATGAAAACCGACTATAATCCCATGGAATAAAATATGAAAAGCTGATCTCAGGCTGCTGTAAATAAAGAACAGTAAATTATAGAGAAAGGAAAAGGAAAAAACGATTCACAGAGTCTGAAGAAGATGACACAACACGTTCTGTGGTTTTCTGTAGTAGCACTTTACAAGAGGGACCCAGAAAGCACAAAGCTAAGAGGTAGAAATCGCTCAAAGGTATCTGCCCCCCCCTCTCCATTCTCAATGGTTCTTCCCATAGCAGGCCATTCCCAGAGTCTAGTTAAACATTTATCATCAGCAAGACAGGAAAGGCCAAAATTCTGAACAGTTTGTTCATAAACTACCTTTGGCTTTTCTCCCCCACTCCAGGTAACTAAGCTCCAACCCTAACAAGCTGTGTTGGTTTGAAAAGCTCTTATACACCTCTGTGGCTTTGCTCCCTTCTGTGTTTCCTTGCTTTCCTCATGCATTTTGCTAAAACATTCCTTTTTTTATACCATAATTATTTATTGATTCTTTGGGAAGTTCACATCATGCATCCTAATCTGATTTACTTCCCAGTCCTTCCAATCTAGTCATCACTCCTACAGTGACCCCCAAACCCCCAAATTAGTTTAAAAAAACAAAACAAACAAAAAACCACCTTGCTCCTCAGTCTTTACCTCCTCTCCAACAACTCTTCATTCATCCTAGTGGCATTGGGAGCTGTATCCCCATCTGCAAATGTTCATTGTAATGAGTCATTGGTCTGGTTCAAGGCCCCTGGTACACCATCATCACTGGACCCTCATTGAAACTCCTCTAGGAAAACCTGCTGTTGTTCTGAGTTGTGGAGATCCTGTGGTTATAGTTCTTCAGGACCTTCACCCACTCCAGGAAGTCATAGGTGGGGTAGATGCTAGTGTGGGTCAACCCAAGGCCCAGGATGTAGGCCTGGGTGGTAGATGAGCTTGTCAGTCCTCACAGGTGAGGGGTGGACCCAATTCTCCTGTGCCTTTGCCATCAGCGTCAGTTCTCCCATGCCCATGGTAAGGGGTGGGGCCAGCTCTCCTATGGGGGTGGGGAGGAGACTGCTTTCATGCTGCAGTGTACAGCTAGGGGCAGAGCCAGCTATCCCAGGGCTAGTGAAGGGCAGCCGGTTCAGCATGGCTCTTGGATTTCAACACACATAGTTACTATGGCCTATGGTAACAAAAGACATGGACATCAACATAGACCTCTCCCCCCCGCCCCCAACTGCAGCAGGGCTGTGGACCCGAATATAGCCCTCTACAACAGCTCTGGCCTGGTCATCACCATAGCCAGGATAGCAGCACAGGCCACCCAGATCAGTATGGCCTCAGCCTCAGACTCAAATATGGCACCTGTCTTTAGGTTAGGTGTCTTGTTGATTCTGTTATATGGGTCTAGTATTTGGGGATAAGACCATTGTATCAAGTGAAGGTCTTTGTAGAGGAATGAAACAGGATAGCAGGAACTTGACTAGAACTCTGAATTGTACTTCTGGTAAAGTTATGTAACATGCCCTAGTGTCTCAGTACCTCCCACTCAAGACACATGTCTTTCCACAAATTGCAACAAGGGACATGGAACCTTCTGCTTCTCGGTGGTACTCACTGATGACCTAGCTTGTGCCACATGCATCTCCAGACAAAGAAAGAAATGCTGACTTTCTGTTATTCCCAGGAAGAGTTAGATTAGCAGCCTGGAGTACCACCCTGTGCTCTTTGTCTAGAGTGCTCACTCCAGCGTAGTGTCTGGATGGTGCCTCATTAAGAGGGTGCTCAGCATGATGCAGAAACACCCCCATCTTACTGAATTCCCAAAGTTTCTTGAATATATGCCTGATTATTTTCTCTTTGTTCTCGTAGCTATTTCCAGAGACTTTAAATGGTAGTTAAAAAATATTTTTCACTAATTCCCCTGGGAGGTAGGTCTGCAAAAGTGTTTTAACATATTTTATGGCCCAGCTGTCTCATGAAAGATATAAGGATGAACATTTCCACAGACCAGAGAAAGGATACATACTTTTATTATTTTAGGAGTTGTTTGGAATTATTACATAATGTTAAATCTGCATATTTAGCATTATCAGTCACAGAATATTCAAATTAGAAGACATTTAGTAATATTTATACAGTGTCCTTTCTCCTTCATCTATCCTAGAATCCATTCTCCTTGTTCAGAAATAGTACCAGACTTATAATTTCTTTTCAATTCTTTACATTTTGAAAAGTTTTAAGTTTTGTTGTTATTGAGGAAAACCCTGACTAATACAGAAGAAGTGATGTACAAGGGCAGATTAGCTGTTTTCCTAGAGTCCATAGAAGTGTTTTAAAGTACATTTCATGGTCAAACATAAGTTTTAAAAGGATACATTACAACTTCCTCTTAAATCCTGATGAACTTTCCTTTGACCTCCAGACTTTGCACATGCCTGTGAAGTAACATCAGTCTTTATCCAAACCTCTTTGAATAGTGAGGTCCTTGGAGGACAAACCATTTTCGTATCTATGTCTAAATTTCTGTACTTGATGCAAAACTTGATATACAACATCTTTTGAAATACGTTGGTGTTGAAATAAATGAATATACAAGTAGAAATAAACTACAGAAAATAAAACACAGTTTCCCTTTTTTTATAATTTATTTAACTTTATTTTATGTGTGTTGGTATGAAGGCATCAGATCCCCTGGAACTGGTGTTAGAGACAGTTGTGAGCTGCCATGTGGGTGATGGGAATTGAACCTGGGTCCTCTGGAAGAACAGTCAGTGCTCCTAACCGCTGAGCCATTTCTCCAGCCCCACAGTTTCCCTTTAGTTGTAAAAGACTGAATAATATTTGCAGATGAAAAATTTTAGTCCACCAATGAATACTGCTTTTTAGATGCTTTTCTCTTTGCTTTAACCAACTACCTAATAGGATGCAAAGTTAGGAAGAAAAGCTTCATTTTAGCTCATAGGTTAGGAGACAGAGACCATCATATCAGAGGAGGCATGGCGGCACCATAGAGTTACAACTGTGGCTGTAGGAAATCGCTTATATTTGGACAGTTTGGGAAGTGGAGAACAGAGCATAAATGGCTTTCTCAAATTTTATGAATTGATTTTATTTAATTCAGTGGCAAAGACCCACGGAATGTTGTGTCTAGATTAGTAGTCCAATGGTCCCAAGGGATCCACCTGTCTCCACCTTCACAGTACTTGGGTTAAAACATGTGCCACCACACTTAATTTTTTTAAATGTGAGCTCTAGGGATTGAACCTATGTCTTCATGCTTGCAAAGAAAATACTTTAGAGATTAAGACTATCTTTCCAGGCCATGTTGCTTTGTCTTAGGACCCAAAATGCTTGCAACATTAGTATTTCACTCAATACATTTTTATCATGCTAAAAGGAATCTGTTTAATCATTAGGACTTTACTTCTCCAGGTAATAATACATTCTATAAATCAATGCAAATATAATTAATGCAATAGAATGTGTTAAAATGGTTAAAATTTAAAAAAAAGATGTTGTTTTTAACCTTTCCATATAAAACAAACAAGTAGATATACATTTTAGTAATCTTTTCCTATTTTTTACTTTTGTATAGTTCCTTAAAGGTTATATCAACACTTACAGCCTCTCAAATGGAACACCTAAGTTGCTTTAAGTTACAAAACACTCCACTGCTTTCATTTATCTCCATTACAACTTGAGTGGGATAAACATAGATTTTTTTTCATAGCATAGGCACACATGTAAATGCTGCACCACACAAAGGGAAGCCAATGAGTTTCACAATACTGAAGTTACCCACCACTCCAGTGACATCCCTCAGAGAGATGTGTAGTGTTTGGACGAAGAGTCTTCTTGTATTGTATTTGGTCTGTTAGATGTAGAATGAATTGGTGGGGGAAGGGTCTTCACTTGAATTTTTGCTTGGCAGGCCCTTGACATGAAGTTGATGATTTTCAAATCCCTGTGCCAGCCCACATCTCCCTCTTGAGCACCAGATCATAAATTCAGCTGCCTCCCGATCATCCTCTCAATATCTTACAGACATCTGAGACTTACCTTGTCCAAAGCTGAACTCCTTTCCTTTTGTATTCTCAAACTTGCTATGGCTTTTATATTACTATTTAACTGAGAGATATAACTTTGCAGCCAAGCTGTCCAAACAGGAGATATAGGCATTACTATAAAATTTTTTCCTATCCATTCCTTATCAATAAACTTATTTTTAGAGTCCCTCATAGCATCCTTCCAGGACTATTTTGTGGGATCAGCCTACCCATACCTACATGTGCATGAACAAACAAAGAATTTCATTTTGATTATCTAAAGTGACACTCACACTCATCTGTTTATTCATGGAAATTGATCTCTGAAGTGACAGTGCATCTCATCTAAAAAAAAGTTAGAAAGAACTGAAGATTTTCAAAACAAACAAATAAAAAGTCAAATCATTTCAGGAGGTCTTATAATTGTCCTTATTTTCTTTGCTTTTTTGTTTGTTTGTTTGTTGAGACATGGTTTCTCTGTGTAGCCCTGGAACTCACTCTGTAGACCAGCTGGTTTCAAACTCATAAAGATCTACCTGCCTCTGCCTCCTGAGGGCTGGGCTTAAAGGCATACACCATGACTGCCCAGCATAATTGTCTAATTCTTTATTCTAATGATGCAGTCAGTGTTTAAATGTCACCGTCCGTCTAAATTCTTTCTCTGGGAGCTTAGACTTGGCCATTACCTTCTTAACACCCCTGTTAATCTCTACTTGCAAGGCATTAGGGAAACAAGTATATGTGCCTGATGTTGCACTTGCTTTTAAATGAAGACACCTGGGCCTTCCTTCTATTAGACAGTGAACTCACAAAATCCAAAATGCTACAATATCAAAGTAAGAACTCTTCTATTGCAAACCTGTGGTCCATGTATAAAAAGAGCATATTTGTAAGAACTTAGAATAATTCCCCACAAGATTTTTAAGTGTATCTTTGTGAACTTCTAAGTGGAAATTGGGCATATAAAAATTAGCATTTTCTTAGCTGTCTAGTGGAATCTATGCATTTCACAAGACCAACAAGAAACAGCATTCAATGTTTTACCCCAACTTTAACAATTGTGGAGGTGTTCTAAGAAATAAAAAATCAGAAATTCATGATCAGACCTTTATCCTTCTGCATACTTCCATCTACTGAAGAGACACAAGACAAAAGGAGCCTCCTGGGATGCCTCGATTCTTATGGAGCACTCCTCTCATTCAGAAGATAGACCTTTCTGAGCTTTCTGAACTTGTTCAGTAACCATGGTTACAGAAAGATGGCCTGAAAAACAAAGTCAGTAAAGTACATAGGAAGTGTAGTTATCATGAAAACATAGATCTCGGTATCAGTGCAGGAAGTTGTCCCCAAGTATTTCACCAGAAACTGAACAGAGAAAATCAAGTGGTTACAGGTACAGATGCATGCATTGAGGGCAGAAGAGTAAGATCAGGATATGATGAATATTGAACTCAGGATGCATGCATTCAGGGCAGAACAGTAAGATCAAGATATGATGAACGTTGAACTCAGGAGCTGAGGAAAGAAATAGAATAGCCAGAGCAATTACTGGAATAGGGCAAAATTGTTAATGACAACTAGATAGTATGCATTTCTAAACAGGAGTATCATGAAGGAAAAGAGTAAAAGAATTAAGAGTGAAATCTTCTCAAGAAAGAAAAAAAGTGAGAAAAAACAAACAAACAAACAGAAAAAAGAAACCAAGACATAGAAAGTAAAACTAAATTAAAATAATAAAAAACAGAATCTGAATTGAAGGACACTATTTTAGAAAATTTCCCCCAAACAAATGAAATTTTAGTAAAGACACGGAAATATGTTTTGTGTCCTGGGAAAACCTGATACATGTTGTCAGATGAATGTCTCATTATATTCACATTTGTGTACCCAGTTAAAGAACACACAGCTTTAAAACAACAAACAAAAACATCCACATTCAGTGTCACAAGACAATAGGACATATACAAATTTGCAAGGGAAATAAAAGGTTACAACTATGTGTGTGTGTGTGTGTGTGTGTGTGTGTGTGTGTGTGTCATAAAAAGAAATAATGGAGTTTTTCATGAGGTACAAAAGCTCTATAACCATCATTTTAAACTAAGAGAACTGAGAAAATAATGGGAAAAGACCATTGGAGACTTTTAAATTTAATTAACATAGAACTAATATTTTTAAAACTTTAAAATATTGTTTCATCACAATGATGTGTCATAAACACTCATAGCATCAAAATAATGTAACAGTTTAGGTTTTCATACTATTGTTTCTACAAAAGTATTTAAAAAACTGCTGTTTTCTTCTCCTTTAAACAGATATTAGGCCTCAGTTAATCTGCAATCTCCTAGTTAAGATGATATCTTATCTTTCTCTTTTGCTATTTTGCACTTTAGTAACTTCTACTTTAAATCCTTCTCCAGTACATTGCTTAGAGCTGACACTCTATCATTACTATAATTTGAATTTTTCATTTGTTTCGTCACTTAGGTTTTTGGCATTTATTTGGATCAGTCCTTCATTTTAATTAACTTGATTTTGTTGTTTTGTTCTGAAAATTTTGTTTTGTTTTGTTTGTTTTTTGTCTTTTGTTTGTTTGTTTTTTAAGAGAGGATTTCTCTGTGTAGATCTGTCTGTCCTGAAACTCACTCTGTAGACCAGGCTGTTCTTGAACTCAGAGATCCACCTGTTTCTGTCTCCAGAGTGCTGAGATTAAAAGCGTGCACCACCACCACCCAGCAATTAACTTGCTTTTTACATATTATGTAGCATATATTTTCAGCTTCTTTTATGTCAGCTAATTTCTTCATGTTTTAAACTTTTAGTCCTAATTGTTTGCTTTGGCCTGCTTTCAAACAAGAGCATTGTTCAGTTCATACCAACCAGGAACTCATTATATACCACAAGCTGGTCTCTATGACAAAGTCCTCCTAACTCATCTTCCCAAATGCTGGGATTACACACTTAGCTGCCATGCCAAGTTCATTCTATTTTATAGAAATGCTTACCCAAAGCAATCAATTTATTTTTTATAGAATATATTATAAGGAACCATATTAATGTCAGGATATTATGCTTACATATTTTTAATAACAAAAGTAGTGTGTGGAGAGCAATTTTGAATGTAATATGGCATTACCAATGCTTCAGAAATATACTTAGAAGCCAGGCAGTGATAGTGCATGCCTTTAATCCCAGCACTCCAGAGGCAGAAGCAGGCAGATCTCTGATTTCGAGGCCAGCCTGGTGTAGAGAATGAGTTACAGGACAGCCAGTGATACACAGAGAAACCCTGTCTCAAAAATTAAAAAAAAAGGCAGAAAAGAAAAGAAATAATCTTAGAATACACACAGTGCAACATTTGGTCCTTGCCACATAATTTCATATGAGATTGCTTTTTACTCTTTGGAATGGACATTGAGCCAATGAAATGCAGAATCTTTGACTTTTTAAAGTTATAATCAGAAGATGTGTTGCACCAAGTCTCAATTTATCTGACCTGGAACTCTACTTCAAGAATAAAGCATATTGTGTATGTGCACTTGTGTATTAATTCTATCTTTGTCACATGTGAGTCTTGTGTATCTATCATGGCAGCTAGATGCTGAACAGTTTCACCTGCACGGTCCTGTAACTTTGCTTTGTATATCCATATCACCCATTTATTCCAAACCAACTCCCTCAGGCCTCACAGCTTTCAATCTGGTCTGCAGCATTTGGTTATTTTCAAAGTGTCGTATAAAGGAAACACACTACTTTGCCTCTGTATATTGGCCTTCTTTTACCTCCCCCCCCCCGTAGTTCTCTTTCAATTCATTCAAATTATGGGGGGAACAAAAGTCAGTGCCTTTTAGTTACTGAGAAGAATTATGTGAAACAGATTATCCAACCTTTTGATCCACATTATGACTATTTCCATATTTTTTTGCCATTGTGAAGAAATATATTAATTAATATTTATGTAAGAATTTTAGTGTGTATATAGATGTTTCCCATTGCCAGAGATAAACATTCATATGTACAAAAGCGGGGTTATATAGCACACACACATTTCATTTTTAAGAAAATTTCAATTGTCTTTCATAATTATTATGCCATTTTACAGGTCTACTGACAATTTATGAATAATATTTCTCTATATACTAACTAGCATTTAGAACCACAACTTTTAAAATTCATCCTGATAGGTCTGTTGTGATGCATCATCATTTTAGGAGATACTTTCTTGAGGACTAAAGATGCTAAACATCATTTTATATGCTGGGTTCTCATCAGTGGATATTTGTAAGATATCTGTCCATTTAAATTCTTTTTTAAATTAAATTGTTCACTTTTTATTGTACAGTTCTAAAGTACTAGATCTTGTGGTGATATGTGGTTTTCTAATACATTTCCTCATCTATTACTTGTCTTTTTATCTATAGATCAAAATTCTAAAATTTTGAGTATAATTTATCAAATTTACCTTTAAAGCCTCATGACTTTGGTGTCAGGTGAAAGAGCTATCTGACTCTTTGTCAATCTCCTTGATTTTGTCTTACAGGTTTTATAATTTTGTACTTTTTATTTCTGTCCATTTTGATGTAAATATTATATATGATTTAAATAGGACTAATTTTTTATGATGTCCAATTATTTCAGACCCAGTTGATAAAACGGCTCTCCTTACTCCATTAACAGCTTTCATCGCTTTGTGAAAATCAATTGACTGTCTTTGGGCAGGGCTGTCTCTTGGTTCTCTGATCTGTTTCAATGCTCACTATTTCTCTGCCACAAAAACACATTTTGTCTTCATTCCTTTAAGAATTCAGGAAATTTAACAGAATGATTCTTCTCACTATGAATTTCTTACATATTTACACTCTATTCCTTTCTATACAAATTTAAAAATTATCCTGATTATGTTGACATGAAGTAACGGGTTTGGATGCAATGATATCCATAGATCAATTTGAGAAAAGTGGACTAGTTCACTTCTCTTAAAATCACTGAACATAATATACAGTTGGTAGATTGAGGCTAACCTTTACTTTTGCCATGAATATTTTGTATTTTCATCAAACAGCCTTCTATAAAAGAACGCTGATATATTTCAGAAGTGCATATATGAGTTTTCAACAATTATCAAATTTTGTTTTCAATTTATTCATTCATTTTATGCATACTGTTTTGTCTATACGTAGGTTTGTGAACCACATGTATCCTAGTGCCTATGAAAGCCAGAAGAGAACACTGGAACCTCAGGAACTGGAGTTACAGGTGGTTGTAAGGCATCACGTATGTGCTTGGATTGAACATGGGTCTTATGCAAGAACATTGAGTCCTCCTAACTGATGTACCATCTTTATAGCCCTTGTACTATGATTTTAATTAGAGCATGCAAAGATTTCCATTATCAAAATAATTATGCAATAAAACTAATCCATTTATTTCAAGAAAAATTGAATGATTATTTAAAACTTAAAGAGAAAATAAATATGATTTATAGTAGAGGAATAAAAGCAAGCATATATGATATTACTAAGATAAAAATGAAAAATAATATTTATAAAGTAGGAGTGCTTGAACACAGAGCAACAAATTTTATGCTGCATAAGACATGCATACCATACAATTTATTTAATAACAATAGAATTGAAGTTTTGAGCCTAGGAGTTAAAGTAGATAACATCAAATACTAGTTGAAAGGAAAATTCCCAACTCAAACTCAATAATGGAAAATATTGATCTAGATAAAGCATTTTGTGAAATACTTAATTTCATAAATATATGTGTCTATGTACTCAAATGTGTTTCAGCTAACATGCAAAAATTACTCACTAGTTTTTAAAAGAAAATGCTATAGGCAAGCATATTAGAAAATAGATGTTTACATTTCTATAAACACAAGAATGCAGGAGATGAAATATTATATTTAACAACAAATGTCAAATTTGCCTTAAAATATTTTCCCTAGAATTACAAAGACAAAATACCCTTTATTTCAAGTATTCAAGACATATTTATAATACTTGGTCTCATTTTGGAAAAGTAAATAAATTCCATTAAAATATATTAAATAAAATGGCTGATAACAGTTTGTTAAGACTACAAATTGTGAATAGAACTTGAAAAAATTAATCCTTCATAATAATCAAGGGAAATGTATATGTATTATTTAAATCTACATATGTGTATATTAAATCTCATTTCAGGAAGTCTAATTTCTACTGTGTTAAAATATTAAGGATGCTTTGGGGTATCATATTTCCCATGTGACCCAGAAAGCTGATATCATAGCAAACATCTCTTAAGTAACAAATATAAATTCTGAAATAAAGTCTATCAACTCATAGGCGGTAGATATGAACACTGTCTGCAGATATTGGAGGGGAATTTAAGCTTTGAAGAAAAAATGAAATTGGGTCAGATCCTGTGATTCAGGCTTTATGGAATTTAGCCTGAAACTGGGTCACAATACTTGCTGTGTAGGGTGATTAAAACTAAAAGAACACGTGTAGTTTTATTTACTTGAAAAAACAGGGTTTGAAGCAAACAGAGCCAATGAAAAAATGAATCTTCCTCAAGAGAGAGTAGGATTTGAGAAGTCCAGAATGATCTACTGAGCTCTCTGCAGACCGTTGGCTGACCTCTGAGCTGTGGTCTAGGGTAAGTGTACAGAGCAGGGTAGAATATGTTATCACTGCCTTCCAGAGGACACTGATTCTTTTCAGTCTGTTTAACTTCAAACTGAAAACATAATACAAGACCAAACAGCACTTCTTCAAAGAAATATGACAAAATTGAGAGTTATTTCATGTCAACATGTCCAGGATATAGTCTCAAAGTACTAAGAAACATAAGACTATCTGGTCTATTAACAACAAAAATAATATACAACACAAGCCAATTTTGAGATAATATAAGTATTTTAAAGCATTGCTTATAAGAATTCTTATGCAAGGCAAAAGTTACAATAAAATATTAGGAACAGAAAATGAGTTCTATTCCAGAAAATGAGATTTCAGAGAAATGGAGGAGAGTAATTAGTTATGGACATGAATCATAGGCATTTTGTACATTTATGGAACTATGAAAAATAAAATTAGATTTTTTTAAATGAAAATTCTAATATCTGAAAATGAAAAAGGAATAAGATACCTGATTGTATTAAGTAAACATCAAAATTATGACAGATGAAATGGAAGGAGAATTTAAAATCTAGGCTATTTTAAAAAGGAAATTATCTAACTTGAAATGAAGGAAAAAAGAGTCTGTACATAAAAATGGTATTTCTTGTGACTGTAAGACAACACTAAAAGGTTTAACATATGAATGGTTAGAGTTCTAGAGAAAAAGAGGAGAAAGAAAACAGGCCACAGAAACAATAGGAAAGTTTGCAAACCTGATGAAAGGCATATATTTGCACATTTTGAAAGCACGGAGACTTTAAAGCAAGAATCATACTTTGAAAATGGAGCTGGAGAAACAACTCTGTGAAAGCCTGCCTGAACACGGGAGTGTCTCAGGACAGTCCCACTCTGACAAGATGGGGAGCTATCAGGTCCTCTTCTGCATGTAGCATGAATCTTAGAAGGTCTTTTTAATAAAACAAACCTGGTGCCAGTTATTGGGGTGAATGCTCGAAGATCAGAGAAACAGAACAAGCCACAGCCACCTCACCTTGCCAATTTCTCAGTTGATCCTGTTTCCTCAGACTGGAAGCTTCTGAGTCCTCATCCAAATGGATCTCAGCTGAACTGCTGCTTAAAAGCCTAAAAGCTTAACTTGCCTCTAGTTCCTGGTTTTCACGCCTTATATACCTTTCTGCCATTACTTCCTGGGAGTAAAGGCATGAGTCACCATGCCTAGCTGTTTCCAGTGTGGCTTTGAACTCACAGAGATCCAGGTGGATGTCTGCCTCCAAAAGGCTAGGATTAAAGGTGTGAGTGCCACCATTATCTGGCCTCTTTGTCTGTCTAGTGGCTGTGCTGTTCTGTTCTCTGACCCCAGATAAATTTATTAGGGTGCACGATATTTAGGGGAACACAATATCACCACAACTGCTGAGGACTCAGCCCAGACATTGTTTAAAGCAGCATAAAACAAAAGTCACTATGCATAGGAAAGCATGCCACCTCCCCCGAAATAGCTGGAACACTATGGAGTCTACAAGTGGACAGCAACAATCATCATCAGCCAGGATATAGCAAAATCTGAGGTACAGACACATTTGACTTCCAGGGTTATTACATAATACTCAGTTGCCCTATTTTCATCCAAAAATGCATAGAACACACACACACAAAAATAATAGGGCCCATTTAGCAAAGGCTAAAACCTGACAAAAACCATTCCTGAGGAAACCTAGTCATTGGAGCTAATTAGACATAGACTTTAAGCAGCCTCAAGTGTGTCCAAGGAGCTCAAGATACTGTGAACCAGGGACTAAAGGAAACCAGAAAAAAATGTACAAGCAAAATAGAATATTGATGAAGGCATAGATCTTTAAAAATGAATTCTAGAACTGAAGATAGTATAAGTATAATTAACACCCTCCATCACTCAACAGTAGACTTGAGCACAGGGAAGCTGAAGTAGACTGAGGGGACAAGTGAAGTGACTAGTGATCTGTGTAGCAAGAGCAAAAGATAATGGCAAGAGTGCACAGGGCAGGAACAGGAAGTAAGCCAGCATGTGCAATATTAAAGAGCAAGATGAAAAATGGATATTCAAAGAACTGACGTCTAAAACCCTTTTCAAAGCAATGAAAAGCATGGACATGCAAAGAAATGGAGAAGTAAATATTGAAAACCATGTATCGATGCACTCCATATTGAATAAACTGAAAGACAGTCAGATGAAGATATGTTGTCCTAGTTTGCTTCCTGCTGCTTGAACAGATTATCATAGACCTGGTAAATTAGAAATGATGGGACTTTATTGAGATCACAGTTTTGGAGGCTGAGAATATCATGGGGCGTTCATTCATGGATACTCATGAAGGCATCCCTGCTGCTTTATGATGGAGTCTGTGGCAGAAGGAGTTGGGACAGTTCTTATAAAAACTAAATATAGAGTTGTCTCATGACCCAGGAATTCCTCCCCTGTATGTATATCCAAACATATTTGAAAAGAATATTCGAATTGACCCTTACATTACAGCATTAATTACAACAGTGAAGAGGTGAACAGATCCCAACCTTCTACCAGCTGACAAATGAATAAACAAACTGCATATTACATACACACAATGGAATATTATTGAACCACAAAAGAAATGAAGCTTTGATACATGTTAAAACATGCAAACACTATGGAATAAGAAAAAAGAAGGCTGCAAAGACTAAAAGGAAAGAGAGAGAGAGAGAGAGAGAGAGAGAGAGAGAGAGAGAGAGAGAGAGAGAGAGAAGAATTTAACAAGCATTAAAAATATATTCACTCAAATGAAAGATTATTTTTTTCCAATCGAGTTTTGTTGGGGAAACAAACCATTCTTAAGGCCAGTCCCAGAAGTAGATGGCCTACACAAAATGACCTCAGTGATGTCTTTGGAAGTTCTATACCTCATAGTATTTTGTTAGGGAATTTTTTTTCTTTACCTTAGAAGTCCTTTAAGTATATATCATGGCTTTTGGTTTTGTCTTTGAACAGGATTCTTGAGTGGAAGAACATGTTTGTCTTTGTGACTGTATGTGATTTTTTGTGCTTTTTCTTTTGCTTCTTTTTTCTGTTTGTTTTTTGTTTGTTTGTTTGTTTGTTTTATCTTATTTTAATCATTATTCATCAGATGTCTGTTTTCTAAGGAGAGACAAAAAGGGTATAGATTTGAATTGGAGGAGTTAGGGGAGGGAAAACCATAATCAGAATATATTGTATGAAAAACTCTAGCTATAATGGAAGAAAAATAGAGGAAAACAAAGCAAAACAAAATATAAAAACTAAAATGGAAGGCTATTCAGAAATAAAGAAGAAATTAAAATATGTTCAAAAATAGTAAATTTGAAAAAATGTAATAAAATTTGAGTAAAGTGAAAAACAAATACTTAACAGTGTTCCTGCATTCTAAGTCTCATGAAGTATCTTCTTCCCTGTTGGAAATAAGTTGCCATGGACTCAGTACTGACAACATGAAGTCATCCTATGCAATGTGGAACATGCCACATGTGTTCTTTCTGAGTCTAAAGAGAACACATGGTCTGACATGGATTTTCAATTGAATGATGGTTTGTTTTTATTCTGATATATAGGCCACAAGTATTCTGAAGAAATCATATTCTAACATATATAACCACATGCTATTGACAGGCACCTATACCATCATTCTGTTCACTCTCAGAGCTCCTCCAGATGAAGTGAGTGAGATGTTCAATGCTCTATTATAAAAGAGGCTTATGGTCAATCACAGGCTACTATAAATGCTTTGAGAATGTTTGAGGTAGCCTAACCTAAGCCGTGATACTCTACAGGTTGCTATATTAAAAACTCCTGTGTTTGTTTGGGGTTCTAAATGCTGAACTCAACACTTAAACATTCTAAGCATTTGATCTTACACTAACTTAAGCTTCAAATACCTTTAATGCCTTTTTGGTTTATTATATTTTTAAATTGAAGAGATTTACTTGGAAGCAAATCTATTGTAAGATGAAGAACATCTATACTTTAAAATATTACTGAGAGACACAAACCTGAATTAATAAATAGAAAATCAAGAACTCAAATGGAACACTTAGCATCATGTAGATGGAATTTTCACTAAATTAGTTAATCCATACTCTTAAAATATCCCAAAATTTGTATTAATGGATAATGGATTATTATGTATTAATATATATACAAAATAGTAATATCTCTATATATGAATAAAACTTTGGAGATTCATATATGTGATAAATGTATATAATATATGATATATTATAAATGATAATTTAATTCTGTACATAGTAGTATATATACTACTTACATATATGAAATTATACAGCATGACTCTTTTATTATGTTAAATATAATACAAATTCATTGAACAACCTTGTATTTTAAATGTAATAAACAGTCTAATATTATATAATGTATTGTTCATCTGTTATACTTCTTTTTTATTTTTGAAGTAAGCAAAGCTAACTTTAGAGACTGTATTAAAGACTGCACTATAACTCTGAAAAATTTAAGAACAATGTAGCTAGTTGAAATCAATGCCATTAGATAGTAAAACACACAATGAAATCGAAGAGTAGAACTTTGGAGCTGAGGCACGTGAACATCCAGTAAGGACAAAAGACATAAAAATGTACTGGAGAAGTTAGCATGTCATCCAGGCTGCTTTTCAAATTCAGGAGGAAAACTTTTTCTACAACACACCCAACATAGTAGTCTATCCTCTGATAATTTGAAAACTGGAACGTTTTACCTCACAAAAAATGTTAAGTGTATTCCTTAGATTATTAGCAATTCTAAGCGCTAGTTTCTAGATGTTAAAACCACTGGCATTTATATCTCTAGTTACAGTTACATGCTTTATTAAAGCAATTAGAACTTTGCAATTTTTATTGTAAATATTTTTTGCATTTTCACATGTATGCTGACTTTATATGTTATATTTATTTCCCTACAAAATTTTTAATCTTTTTGTTCCCGGGTTCTTAGTGCCTGTGGTTTCTAGACTTAATAACATACAGTTTTAAAACTTTGTACCATATTTTTACTAACATTGTGTGATGATTTGGTGACATAATTAAGCTATCAATTTGACACAACCTAAAGTCACCTGGGAATAGGGTATCTCTACTGAAGAAGTTGTCACTGAAAACTCACTGTGTGATGTCCATACCCCAGGTCTTTAGCCTATTATTGGGCAGGGAGACAAGAGGGACCTTTCTAAAACAAATGTAAATAGCTTCTGTTTTCTAATTATTTCTTTTATTTTATGAGATTATAATATAATTACATCATCTATACCTTTCTTTTCCTTCCTCCAGAATTTTTCATATATCCTTCCTTGCCTTTACAAATTCATAGGTTCTATTTTTCATTGATTTCTATACCTTTTTTCTTTGGAAAAAGTTGAATTCTGATGGGCAGTATATGGCAATTCTGTCAAGGAATATTGCTTTCTAGCCTAGGTGGAGCATTCATTCATTCTTCCATGTTCAGGGGACAGGAAATCAGTGTTGGCATGGTGGCAGGTAAAGCAATTGTTGCTGGCATTCAATCTTACATATCTATGAATTCATATGCCTCTCTCTCTGTGTCTCTGTCTCTCTCTGTCTCTGTCTCTGTCTCTCTCTCTCTGTCTTTTTCTCTCTGTCTCTGTCTCTTGTAGGGCCCTGGCCACCCAATTTGAGTAACTGTTGCTGCTTGCCAACCTTGACCAGATGTCCTCCCTATGCTGATTCCCTGCAGGTTTCCTTCTTCCTGAACGCTCATCTGAGGTTCTTTGTTCATGTATCCTGCATTTGGTGTAAACAGCTTAGATCCAAGAATGTAGAACATTGGGTAGCAAACTTCTGTCCTGCGGGGTTCCTCCATTGTGCTGTAAGCCTGTATTTAAGGTTTCCTCCCTCTTTCAATAAATGGCATTTGGCATTCTGCTGGGGTGAATGACCCACTGTTTCTTGTCTCTATTTTTTAATCCACAGTCCCTTGCTCAGACATGGTGATCGGGTGGCTGTAGCGCAGGTGCTACCGCAACAGTCTCTGTCTCTGTCTCTGTCTCTGTCTCTCTGTCTCTCTCTCTCTCTCTCTCTCTCTCTCTCTCTCTCTGTGTAGGTGTGTGTGTGTGTGAGTGTGTGTGTGTATGTGTGTGTGTGTACATGATCTACACACCATGGTCCTGCTCTGGTTAATAAAGGATCCTTTAGATATTAAAACATAAAAAAGGTAAAAGATTGTAGTGACTCCTGATAGCAGGCCTCATCATACCCATGTGGATGTCACTAGACAGAGTCATTGTTAGTTTTTTTAGAGCCTGCTGTAGTAAGTCTTTCTTTCTTCTACCAGCCAGCTCCCAGATATTAGTTATGAATGCTCAACTTTAGCTAAGGCTTATCCCACTAGCTCTCATAACTTAAATTAACCTGCTTCTATTAATCTACTTTTTACCATGTGGCTTTTTACCTTCTTTTGTTCTGTCTGACTCCTTCTGTGTCTTGTTGGCATCTCCTGCCATAATTCACATGCCTAGATTTCTGCTCCTCTGTCTCTCTCTCCCTGGAAATCCCGTCTGTCCTCCCTCCCTAGCTATTGGACATCCACCTTTTTATTACACCAATCACAGCAACAACTCTTGACACAATGTACAAATATCCCACAACATTTCTGTCTAATTGTCTAAATAAAAAGGAAAGGTTTTAACTCTAACAGAGTAAAACTCTATATAATAAGAACAATTATCAGGTAAGAATTATATTCACAATTTCCAGTCCATTTATATTCAGAGAAATCACTCTACTATCTATCCTATCTTGATGAATCTAAAGTTTTATATCTAAACTACTTTCTATCATATCCTGTATTACCATACTAAAAATAACATTTTAGACCTTAAAACATCTTCTTAGATAAATAGCTTAAGCTTTTAGGTCTCTCCACCCTATATATTTTACACCTCTTCTTTAAGTTTCTTTTCTGAATTTTGGTAACAAGAAAAACTATATCTATAACTATAACTATCTAGTCTTTGAAGGGGTCGGGCGTGTTTGCATATGCCTGGCAGACACTTCCGCCAAGCCAGGTCTGGGTCAGGATAGCCATTTCCGGGTCAGAGTGTCTTGTAACCAGGACGACAGACCGACCCGGGCATATCCGCCTGGCCAATTCCAGGTCAAGATAGCCATTTCCGGGTGAAGGCATCTCGCGTGATCAGGATCCTTGATGCCATGTAGCCACGCAAGCGCGCAGTGTCTACCTGGACACGCCCCGCCTTATAAAAAGCCGCCATAACGCTGATCTAATTCCTTCTCCACACACGTGTCTCCCGGTACGGGCACTCACTAACCCTTTTTAATAAACTCTTATTAGCGGATTCTGTCGTGTTTTGTGACGTTTCCTTGCAGGGTGACAGCGCAAATAACTAACAGTCTTCAACCCCATTAAAGACTCAAGAAGTCTGTAATATTCCCTGAGTAAACAAGAAGTGCAGAGGAAGCATCTTCTAAATCTATAGACTTGGAAAAAACATCTGGCTGCCTGAAGATTCAACCAAGGTTCCTCTGCAATGTTGGAGCATCCATCTTTGGCCTACAGGCCAAGAATATTTGATAGACTTTTCTGTGAAGCAGCAATTTTAAAGGACTATCCTACCTTGTCTTGAAAAAGTTCAGCAGTCACTTCCCTGTGTCCTGCATGCCCAGTTTGGACAGCATACTTTCAACAGTCAAGGCAAGGGCAGTTTCTT
>CABHPH010163365.1:27849-40504 GCA_902168325.1 Peromyscus nudipes | reverse complement strand
GCTCAGGCCAGCACTGCCAGTCTAGTTTGGTCCTCTGCAGCGTTGTCCAACTCAGATGACGTATGTGAAAAGTTGGAATTGAAGTAAAACCTATCTTCTCTTTTTCATGGTGTTTTTCAAAGACTGAAATGAGATAAAAATATTCTTTACCCAACTAAGTACTTTTTCCGTGTCTGACTGACTAGTTGGTGCAGTTAATTCCTACAGAGCTCTAAGGCAAGATCAGATTCAAGGTGAGAAAGGCAAGGTCTGTGCTTTTTAATAGTATTTACCTGTTGGACTGTTCTGTTGCTAGCTTCTGTGTCCACATAGTAATTACGAAAACAACACTGGGGACCATTCAGAGTTGCTTCTCTCACATCTCAGAGTCTTTCTGAATGGTGCTTTGATATTGTGCTTAATTTTGTGTTCATGCTATCCACTGTGACAAAGAATTTCTGACTTCGTATCAGTTTTCCATGCATGTAAAAGAAAATTAATATTCACAAATGTCAATAAGAAACAGTTTATGAGCACCATTGAATTAAGACTATCTTCTATTGTGTCCTTTAAAGGGGTAAAATGGGATGGGATGCCACTGTGAATCCTCACTGTTCCACGCCATGAAACACTGGTTCATGATCTGTACAATATTTTTTTTCTACAAATAAAGCACTTTCAAACAAATTACTCTATGTTTAAAGCAAAAAAAAACCTTTCCTGAGTTTATTAAGTAAAGGCTCAGTGCAATAAAAACTGCTCCAGTAGGCTTTGGTACTGAATTGCTTTCGCTAAATTATTACTTTTTAAGATATCATCATGTTCACTTAAATTAGAATTGTAAATCTGGAGAAAATCTTGAAGACAGTTTATTTCTAATGTGGAAATAATTTAGATTTCTGTGGGTTCTTCAAGGAGGGGTCACATGCTTGCACAATCATGAAGCTGGTGAAGAGAGGCCAACAGAAGACTAGTATTTGAATTGATCTGGCCATGTCAGAGAAGGATGGGGAACATCATGGGTGGTTAAACAGGAGTCATAAATAGCACTCAAGTGGACACCGACGACTACATCTGTGTGCATATGTGTGTCTGTGGCCCTCTCCTGTTGGTTAGCCAAGATCTCTACTATCCACCTATAATCCTTACCCTTGATGGCACACAGGAGTGAATACAATGTTCAAAAACTGAGATGCCACTATACTAGGAAAATGTAAGACAGTTGCTCGTACCCCCCACAAAAGAGTATTTCCTCTGAAGAACTATTTTCAAAACATAATAGGATTTGCTGTTCCAATGCTGAGGAGGGAAAACGTAGTTTCTCCTGCAGAGACTCATCTCTTCCCTGACTCACCTTGTGTCCCTGTGCACTTTACTACCATACGGGCTGGAGAAGTGGGGGAGATGTGGAGCGTCACAAGGCAAGCTCAAGTGTTGATTTCTGTACTGCTGCTCTCTGACTCTCTAAAGACACATTGTGATGATGACTTGCGACCTCAGCTTCCTCAGCTCACTGTCTACACACATTTTACTGACAGTATGTAAGTCTGAAGCATAAGGCGCAGTGATTAGCCCACACTCAACAGTGGCTGGTCTCCTCTTCTCTAAATAGTGATCATGTTGCTTTTAATTAGTAATGAAATTATCATAAACATTCCTTATTCGTTCAAAAGTTATTTCTCATCCTATTTTTATGGTACTATTGTGTTATATTCACCTTCACAGTACTTTAATGGGGAAGCAAATTGAAAAGTAAATCTCTGGGGAAAACAGACAATTTCAACATGATCGACAATCGTATTATACACATGATTTCTGCTGCCTTGTGTATTTTGCAAACACACACACACACACACAAATTCTTTCTACTTATTAGACTCCTTATAATTAAGTTTATAAACACATATAGTACCTGAAACTTATTCTGTTTTCTATCAGAGGTGTAGAAAACAAAAATTAAAAATCAAAATGTAAATGTTCTTCAGTAGAGAGTCTCCTGTTACTAAAGGAAGAATGTAACATCAAAAACCCTCCTGAGCTGGACACTTCAAAAGATGTTTTTAAATAATTTTGTGAGTTCTTCTCTAGGACTATGCAATGACAGTCAAGGAGACATTCTCAAGTTAATCATCATTTTAATTCAGAACTATCCTTTACCAAATATGAAACACAGTTTCATATATAGGATGTCAAGTAATAAAATTCCATATTTCACTGGAAGTTCACAGAATCCTTCTATAAAATGAAAGACACAAAAGCAGAAATAAAAGTAATATTCTTTATACTCAATATAATACATTTATCACTCATTTTAAACGGATGCTGGGTGACAAGGAAGCTAAGGAAACAATGTTTAAATAATGTGACTCCATGGAACACTTCTTTGAACAAATGGCCCCAAAGGTGGAAGGATCAAATAACACACTGAGGATGTCATTCATTAAGTTTATCATTTTGCTCTCTAGTAAAATGCACTTTTCAAAGCAACTGATAAATGAGAGTTGACTGAACAAAGTTAAAAGAAGAGGGGGAGGAGGAGGAGAAGGAAGTCAGATGTTATTGGCAGAGAGAAAAAGAGTAGAACTGGTTTGCTTTCAGAGACTTTCTTCACATTTTCAATATGCTGGACCAAATGTAAGCAGATGCATCATTGGTCATTTGCCACCTGAGGCACATCTTTAGGGTTGATGTTAATATCAATGAACAAAACAAAGGTCTGGACGTAGAATCCAAGAGAAATTCTCATCATAATATTTATTAAGGTAATATACAGTAACTATGTAGATGTGCTATAGAATGATGCGGCTCACAAACATGAAAGGTAAAGAACATGGGCAAGGAAGATGACTCATGTGTTAAGAGCATAGACTGGAGTTCAGTTCCCAGCACTATGCTGGGAGGTTCATGACTCAGGAACTCCAGTTCAGGGTGACCTGACACGTCTGATCTCCATGGCAACTTCTGTAGGCACTGTCACTCACACATACATAACTGCAAACACACACACACACACACACACACACACACAAACGCCACTTAAAAATAATAAAATGAAATCTTAAAAAGGAAGTCAGAGAATAGCCATGGAAAACTCAAGATTGCTGAGAATAATGAGCTGGTATAGGTAGAAACAGGTATTTGTGACTCATGAGCACAGAATTGTTTCCTATATCATACTGTAAATCATAGAACCAAATCCATCCAGCTCTCATTGAGGAATATTTTGAAAAGAAAACTCCTCTTTTCAGGTGACAGATTTAATCCATTTTCTCAGTAAATGATCCAATTTGTTTATCCAAATAACAAACCATGCTGACAGCCCATCACTCTTGTGTCTGGATTGGTGCTGAAATAAAAGGAAGGTGCTGAGATCTCGTCCTCTTCCGTGGATGCCACACACTTACATAACTAGGCAAGACAACCGGTAAAAATAGAAACCAAGACTGACTGACTTAGAAACTTATTGAAATCCCAGCTATTAGAAAAGTCTGGAGCATCCTGAAGGCGGCATTGCATCTTGAAATCATAACACATTTGTTCTTTTCTCATTCTGTGAGGATTTCTCAAACATACGAGTTTACAGAGTGTTTGTTTCTGATGAAGGAAAGATAAGGGGTAGGGCAAATTAACTAGAGCAGAAAAAAACACTAAGGTTGAGTCAAGATGTGGGAAAATTTGAGAAAGTAAGGCCTCATGTGTGTACACATGTGCGTGTGCTTGCATGTGTATATACATGTGTGTGCATTTGCTTTCATGTGCTAAGGAAACAAACCAGACTCCGCTAGTGTTCCATCCTGGCTAAACAAATAGAAAGCTCCATTACCATGGAAACTGGCAGGAAAAGCAGTTCATGTGCCTGTCTGTTTTCTCCCCACATTTAGAGAAGAAAGATCAAATTGCATTGATGCACTTAAAACAGTGATTCAAGTATAAATGAAAATATCAGTAGTTTTTAAAAACTCTCCAGCATTGCTGGTTGGGGATTCAGGGTGGATTAAATATGGTGGTAGAAAGACAGTAAGCAAGTACAGGTGTAGCCATAGGAACCTGCATTAGGCATGACCCCTCATCTTTGCAAAGACTGTGCTATTATCTGCTTACTGATGAATCAGAATGAGATTCTTATTACTCAACATTGCATCCTAAATATATAACTAATACATTTTAAAAACGGGTACTACAGAGATGTCAGTGATGTAACAATACATAAACATGGCTGAAATACATACCAGTATTCATTTGCCAGACAAACACACTGACATGTTCTCTATTGATGTGGGGATTTGGATAAGAATGGCCCCCACAGGCTAATATATTTGAATTCTTGATCCCTATTGGTGGAATTGTTTTAGGGAGGATTAGGAGGTGTTGACTTGTCAGAGGAAATGTGTCACTGGGGCTGGGCTTTGAGGTTTGAAAAGCTCTCACCAGGCTCAGTCTCTTGCTTTCTGCCTCCAACTTGCAGCCATGATCCCCGCCATGAGAGCCATGGACTCATCCTCTGAAACTTTAAGAAAGTCTCCAATCAAATGCTTTCTTTTATAATTTGACCATGATGCATCTTCATAGCCATAGAAAAGTAATCAAGACAACCAAATACTGAAGACTTAAGACTGTGTAAATATGGCTCTGTCTCTTGAGTATCTACAGCAGACATGAAAAGAAAACCATGCACATGACTAGAAACACTGTAAGATACAGAGGAGTAGATAAAGGCATAAAAATAAAAACATGATCAAGATTTGGAGCATATCTTACCAGATAGAGTAGCAGACAGTGAAATGGAAACAAGATTCCCAACAATAACAGAAGCACTTCATCAAATAGGTAAGCCACTCCTAATGTGATTTCATGCTTAAGAGCTTTGGCAAATGAAGGTACAGAATCCAAAACTCTGCCCACGCCAATAAGAATCTCGGATTCTATTTTATTATTTGTGTGTGGGGTGTGTGTGTGTGTGTGTGTGTGTGTGTAGTGGGGAATATACGCATGCCACAACACGTATGTGTGGAACCCAGAGGTCCACATCAGGTATCTTAAACCTTGTTTAAGACAGGAGCTCTTTTGTTATTTTTTTTCTTTGTATGCCAGGCTAGCTGGCCCACAGACTTCCAGGGATTCTCCTGTGCTTGCCTACCATCTCCCTGTAGGAGTGCTAGATTTTAGATTCTGTTGCTATTTATCCATATTCTATGTCTATTCTGGGGACTGTAACTTGGGTTCTCATGTTTACATGCCAATAATTTTATACAAGGAGCCATCTCCTCAGGTCATTAAATTTTAAATATGCATCTTGGTTGGTTCAGATACACATGATACTGAATAGAGAAGGCCAGAGAACCAGCATGAAACATCACATGGGATACTGAAGGCTTTCTCCAAGCAAAGCAGAGTTGGGACTTTAATCAGAAGGAGGTGCATGAACAAGACACTAATAATAATATTCAGAGAAGTAGGTATGCCAACTTTGTGTTTTAATAAGAATTTCTGTAAAATAACAATGTAGAGAAAGCATACACAACATATTGCTAATGTCAACAATTCACAGAAACAGAACGTTCTAATGCTCTTTGGCAGAATGCTAATTTAAATTTACTGCCCATTACTTTAAGTGGAAAGAATCACAATCCCTAACCCCTTATGGTTTTTTTTTTTTAGTACATATCTAAAATGTCTATTTTTCCTACTCAAATGGTATAACTGCTAACCCATAGAGTTTCGGGAAGAGTAACAAGATTTCTTGTAGGGCTAGTGACGTCAGAACTGCAAATACTCTAGGCATTGTGCAAACAGACGGCACAATATTTATTTTAAAAAACCTACAGAAAATAATTCTGTGATGTTTTACATGGCGTATCCAATAAACACTTTATCAAAGATATCAAACCACTCGTTATTCTCCAGAGTAAATGTGTGTAAGGATCTGGGATACAAGACACAAGATTAATTAGAAAATGCAATGATCTAAAGAGGAGGGAATAAAATCTTGAACTAAATATGAGGGGTGACAAGTGGAGAGAGAGGCAGAGAGGTGATAGGATCAAAACGGTAAAGAGATCAGATCAATCAGATGAGCCATGAGGAAGAAAGAGTAAGAGGAGGCAGAGGGTAATTGTTTGGGTATCTGGGCTAATGGAACAGACAGCTGGTGCTGTCAGTTATAAAGATAAAGAATGCATGAGAAGAGGCAAAAATGGGCTGTTTTGGAATATATGCTAATGTTTGATAGTATTTCCGTTATAATAGTAATTATTAGGACCGTTTTCAACAAGTGCAAAATACTAATTCAAATGTGACTACAGTACATTAAAAACACTCTTCTATGTGATATAATAAGATGGGGATATAGATACAGACAGGACACAAGATTAACTGGAAAATGCTGTGATCTGAAGAGAAAGGAATAAAAGCTTGAACTAAAGATAAAGGATGACAAGGAGGGCAACAGACACAGAGGTGATGGGACCATGGTATCCAGAAGGCTGGACAGTTGTGGTGTCACACCATTCATTAAGAGAAGTCCAAGAAATATGTTTGACGCATAATCCTGACAAAATTCTTCAGAATGACAAAATGTTAAGCTTAGGGAGGCTGAGGAGCACAGTGCTGGAGGAAAACTTTTTCACAGTTACTGTTAAGCCTGTTAAATGGTTAGAAATGCATGTGTGTTTTTAAGTTAAATCATAACAGTCAAGATTTCTTGTTAATAAAAAGCAAGATATAAAATAAAGGCAGACATTTCTTTGGTAAATAAGGGCATACTATTCTTCCCCTATATGAATACAATTTTGTTTGGACACATAAGGCTATGCAATCATAATCTCCCTTTGGGTGAAAAATAAAATAGTTTGGCTGGCATATTGTCAGCTGGGAGATCAAAAGACTTAAAGGTACACCTCAGTGACAGGACAGCAATGCCCTCTTAAGACTACCACAGTGGGCACAAATTTGGGAGCCACCCAGCAGGAAACAGCACCTACTACAAAGGAAGCATGTGTCCTTCAGCCTCTTGTTCCCAAGAAAAGCCTCTGTGGTCAAGGGGTTTCAAGAGAATTTGACTTGAAGTTCTTCTCTCCCAGAGATCTCCTAAACCAAACAGACACAGCACTGTTGTGATTTCCTGTAGTTCTGGTTTTAAATCCAATTGACAGTATGGCTGCACATCTGCAAGGCACTTTCTTTAAAGACTTTTCTCTTTAGATGTATATGTTGTGCTGTATTTGTATTGATATGTGTATGTGGACATGTGTGCCATGGATCTCATATAGAGAGAATTAAGTATTTGCTTCCATCTTCCACCGTATTTGAGACAAGGGTCTTTTTTTTTAGGCCTACAAATCCCACCTTAGCTAGACGTAGAGCTGTCAAGGACTCTCCCATCTCTGCTGAGATTACAGGCATGTACTCCTATGCAGGGCTTCATGATTGTGAGGTAAGTGCTTTCTCGACTCTGCCACCTTCCTAGCCCATCATACTTTATTTAAATATGTTTTAATGCTATGTTGTACAAAGCTCTATGTTCTACAACAAAAGAAAGCTCCTAGACTATCTGAAGCATTTTATCTCAGCCTGTTGATGTTCAACTTGTCTTAAAGAAACAACAACAAAAAAACCAAGCAAATATAAACTGTGTTCATAGAGGGAAATATGAGGTAAGATTTTATACAAACGAACAAACAAAAAAAGGTTGTTAAAGCCTGTCAAAGTTTCTTATTGGAGAAAACAGGGTAAAAAATTTCTCAGGCAAGTTACTTGGCTTTCATTAGTTGCTACCACCATTGGGATAAAACAGTTCCTGCTTCAAGAGGCACAGACTATTAAGGAGCTACAAGAAAGGCAGTAGGAACATTGATGACTGGAGAAAGCCTGGGGCAGCGGAAAGACTAGCTTGTTAGGGGACCTAAGTTTAGAGATGGGAAAACAGCAGGGGGATGATCATCATGCAGCTGGTGATCTCCAATATGTCTGGAAACAGGCAGCATGCTACAAACTCACTGAGCACTCCCCACGCTCCACACCTGCACAGCATGGATACAAACACATGAACAGACAAAGTGCCAAATGTCCTTAGATTCCCAAAGCACCACATCTAACCAGTATCAAGCGAAGCCTTTGTGTGTCTAGCTTTTAGAGTTTCTTTACACCCCCAAGACCACTATCTTGATCCTGGGCCTCACCTCACACTTGGCTGGATGATAAAAGCAGACTCCTGAAAGACACGGATCCATGCTTGGATCCTCAGGAGCATCACTTGCACCATGCCCTCTCTCCATCAGCACCTCCCTCTTAACCGTATCTCAGATGCCTTAAATAGACGCATTCATTGAACACAGAAATCTGGGATTCCAGGTATAATAGAACATTTTGGTCTAATGAATGCTCAACTTGATCTCTATAATGCAGGCATTCTAAGGCCCCTTGCTTCCCTTGAATATCAGAGGAATATATGAGTATCAGAGGGATATAGATCCAGAGTTCTCCTTTCTCATTACTATGCTAACCAAACCTCCTATTTTTGCCTTATTTTGTCTCTTTATTCAAACAGATATTATTAATGAACAAAAATAATACAAATAGTCAAGTAACAATATTCCATGGATTTACTTTTAAAATGATTTACTCATGATTAATGAAAATGCCCCAATATACATTTCTACTGCAAAGGATTTATACATTTCAAAGTAAATAAAACTATATCACTGAAATTCAGATATGTAAAGGTCTCAAATATTATAAAAAATAAGCATATTTGGTAGAAGATTTGCCACCCAATAGATGGCTTCATGTTGTGTGGTTAAGGAAATCATCACCTTCAGTGTAAGTGTGGTATGGAGGATCCCAGATCACAGGAGAGAGAACTTCTCAGCACTTTAGCTGCTTGGGAATTATAATTTGAATACACTTTACAAACCCTAGGGATAATAATCAAAGGCAGTTTAAAAGTCACATAAATTCTGAAAAGTATCCAAGTTATGAGTGTTTTTCGGTATTCCAGACAGAGATTTCCTCCATGGGGTCATTTTTGCTGCATGACGTAAGGAAGACAGTTGCTATGGGTGTCATCAAGGCTGTGGACAAGAAGGCTGCTGGAGTTAAAAAGGTCCTCAAGTCTGCCCAGAAAGTGCAGAAGGCTAGTAAGTATTACCCCTAACACCTGCCACCTGTCTTACTCCATGGTAGAAGAAGGTATCAGAACTATTTACCTACATTGGCTACTTAGGTTTACTAGTAAAAGACTGTTTAATGATAGCAATGTGCTGTAAACCCTTGAGAAGGAAATAACGTTTTGTGGACCATTTATTTTTTATTTGTGTATTTATTTGGGGGGTGTGTGTATGAGTTTTAAGTTATTCATTTTTAAAATCAACATTTTAAATGGAAAACATCTCAAATCTGTCATGGAATTTTGAGACCCATTAAAACAAGTTTACTTCTTATCACTCTGAGCCTCCTAGTATTTATGCTGAACTCCTAGGCATAGAAAGCAGAATCTTATGATTCTTCTAAGCAACAGCATATGGACACAGAAGGAAGCCAACCAAGTGCCACCTTCATATACAGGGAACAGAATTTCACCTACAAAAGTCATGAGTTGAGGATAATGCAGAATATGGGCTTAGAACAACCTGGGTGTAAATATTAACTGTAATTTACATATTGGTTTCATAAAGAAAACTGGATAAAATCTGAATAACTCTCACTTTTCCTCTTAGGCTGTACATGGAGTTATGTTAGTAGATTAAGTTTTTAAATGTAAATTACAAGAATATAGGCATTTTTATCCCCCTAGCCTAGATCTTGAGGAAACTAATCTGGTGAAGGTATGCCAATAATAACTAATAATAAATAATAATGAAATTTCCAAGAACATTGGAAGCTTTAAAAATGATATATATTTTTACGAAATAATTGTATACCTATTACCTTTACCTAACCAGAAGCAACATGTATGAATCCACACAATGTTCACTACTTTTCTAAATCAGTATAATCCCTAACTGCATTCCTAGTACTTATCCTTCTACCCACGGAGAAGCATAGTATCTCAGCCTTCATCAAAGAAACTTCTTTTTGCAGCAGATTGAGACTATTAAATAAAGCCAAAACTTGTGAAATGCACAGATCAATTGATTGTGGGATGCTCAGCTCCAATAGATATATCTACAAGACAACCCCTACACCTAATGCTCACAGAATATCATGGAAGTAGGGGTGAGACCAGAGGACCAGGAATTCTACTGTGATGGGAAGCTACATGAATGATCTCAACAACATGGCTGCCTAAATAAGACCTGGACAATTCTAACAGGAGTAGACATTCCACCAGAGATAGTGAAAACTCACAGGGACTCATCCTTAGATAAAGAGCTACACAGCAATTAACAACTCCTGAGATAGGGAAAAGGAGCCATGTGACTGACTATTCAGTACCCTAGAATCATACACATGCAGGTAGCAATGAATGGACTCAGTAGGCTGCATTTGTATGTTATTTTATTATTTTACATGTATATGTAAAAATCAATGGTTAAAAGAGATGGAGCCCAATGGATTTTGGAGGAAGCAGGGATGTAATGTGGAGGACATGGGTGTAATAAGAAAGAGGAGGGGACATTATGTAATCATACTTTAAATAGAAAATTAAAAGTATGTGTGCTGTGATCAACTCTAACTGTATTGGTGTTTCTGTGTCTTGCTGTGAACACTAATTTGAGTCTGTATTTAAATTGATGTGGACATCACAAATGGAATGGAATCCTTCATCCTCTTCCATTCATCCAAATTTGATGATGTACTAACATATATTGCTAAGACAGAATGAAAGGAACTGAATGTATTAAATATAGTAGTTATTCATGACCTTTGAATTTAAATATAGCTCAAAACTGTCCAAAAGAAAACAGTCCAAGATGATCAAATTATATATAATTGCCTTTAAGACATTATTCCATTTTCGCCAAAGGGATAAAATGATTTCAGGAATTTGTCCAAGTGTGAATTGGACACAAGGGAAACAAAGACCCATTCCTTACTTCTCCTGTACTTGTAAACACTTTGTGATTATAAAGGAAACTAAGACAACAGTTTTAGAACACTTAATTGGTGGGTTGTTTTCACATCAGAAAAAATCGTCAAGTATAGTGAGACATGGGGGAGAGGTGTTTTTGAAGAGTGAATTTCTATCTCCTGAATACCTCATAAATAATAAAGAACCTAACAGTAAGTGTTAAACCCATCCGTAAAAGGAAGAATATATTTGGCATTTAAATCTTATTAAAAAAATATAAGCCAACTACAGATCATTACCTTTCCTGAACATAGATACTAATGTATTTGACAAAATACTAGCAAATAGAGACCAACAATGTGCTAAAAGGGTTATACACCACAACCAAGTAAGATTTATCCTAGATATGCACGGAGGATTCAAGAATCCATTACTATAATCTAAGACAACCAGATAACAAACAAAACTATAGAACCATATTAATAGCTGGAGAAGAAACAACTGACAAAAACTCCAACATTCATTTATGATAAAGAGCTCTCGATTAAAGAAGAACAGAGGCCCCAGAGAGGAGCAGTAACGAGGAGAGCTCTAGTAGGGGATACATGGATCACCCTGGGAAGCAGAAATAGATTTTTTTGGGTGGACTAGGGGAAGGTGGAAATGGGAATAGAAGGGATCAGTGCCAGGGGATAGAGGGAGAGAGTACAGAGAGAGACGAGTGGAGTTGGAGAGCATTTGAGGGGCAACATGGCGACCTAGTGCAGTGGAAACTCCCTGGAATCTGTCAGGGTGACCCTAGCCAAGACCTCTGTTAATGGAGGAAAAGAAGCCTAAGCCGGGCCATCTTCTGTAACCAGGCAAAACTTCCAGTGGTGAGACTGGGACATCAACCCAGCCACAAAATCTTCGACCTACAATCTGTCCACCCTGCAAGATGTTCTGGGGGCACTAGTGACTCAGAAGTCGTGGGAGTGGCCAACCAATAAGTAGTCTAACTTGAGGCCCATGCCATGAAAGGGAGCCCACCCCTGACACCACCTGGATTACTAGGAACCAGAGGCAGGAGAGCCCAGAGACCTAGGGTAGAACCAAACATGACTGGCAAAAAAATATAATATAAATAAATAAATAAATAAATAAATAAATAAATAAATAAATAATAAAAATAGAATTATTCCTACTGATGTTCTGCTATACTCATAGACCACTGCCTAGCTCAGTCTTCATCAGAGAGGCTTCCTCCAGCAGCTGATGGGAACAGATGCAGAGACTCACAGTCAAACATCAGGCAGAAAGAGAGCCTAAGTTGGAGGTCTCCATTCAGTTCCTCTCTGGAAGCCTGGGACCCCTTCAGCAGAGGGTGATGAGGAATTATGAGAGTCCGAGGGACTGAGGACACTAGGAGAACATGGCCCATGGAATCAACTTAGCAGGGCTCATGGGAACTCACAAAGACCAAAGTGGCAATCATGGAGCCTGCATGAGTCTGTGCTTCTCAGCATATATGTTCTGGTGGTTGGCTTGGTATTTTGTGGGGACTTCTGACAGTGGGAGTGGAGGTGTCTCTGACTCCTTTGCCTGCTCTTGAGAGACGTTTTTCTCCTACTGGGTTGCCTCAACCAGCCATGATGTGAGGGCTTATGCCTAGTCTTATTGTTTCTTGCT
>CABHPH010163365.1:0-27749 GCA_902168325.1 Peromyscus nudipes | reverse complement strand
TACATAGATAGATGATTGATAGATAGATAGATAGATAGATAGATAGATAGATAGATAGATAGATAGATGATAGATAGATGATAGATAGATGATAGATAGATAGATAGATAGATAGATAGATAGATAGATAGATAGATAGATAGATGAGAGGGGGGGGGAGAGAGGTAAAATGATCAGAGGCAAGCTTCTTAACTCAATGTAGAATATATTTAAAACAAATACTTCACCATCTAAACTGTAAATGTAGTAATGGATTGAACCAACAGTTCCCAAAGAAAGAAGTATACATTGGAACAAATATTTCAAAAAGTGTTCAACATCCTGAACCATCAAGGAATGCAGGTTAAACTGCTTGGGAGTCCATAACATGCGAGTCAGAATGACTATCATGAAGCAAAAAAAGAGCAAGTGCTAGTGAGCATGTGGAAAGACAAACCTTTCCAGGGTGGAAAGGCACACTGTTGCAGACAATATGAAAATAGTAAGAGGTCTTCTCAAAAATGTAAAAGTCATATTATGGTATGCTCAAGTTATATCACTACTCAGCATACACCCAAAGAACTCACATACTACAGAGATACTTGTATATTCTGCATATTGCAGCACTACTCAGAATAAATAAGATAAAGATTGGCCTAGATGTCCATTAATAAATAAATGTATAAAGTCAACGTGGTACATCTATAAGATCAAACATCTTTTAGCCATAAAGAATACCATCACTTTGCTAGACCAACATTAACTCCTTAGTGCATTCTAAATCTTATCCTTATACTCACAGCTAAGGGTGGCTAGAGCAGAAAGATTGTAAGAGCTAGAATTCCAGGAAATTGGCTGTGAACCAGTCTTTCCTAGAAATGGCTGCTTAAACAAGACCAGAAACCCTCAATTAATAGACATGATGACATGGAAGGGACAAAACTTCACAAGGTCCCATCCCTAGACCTAGAACTATAGGCAACTAATAAGAGCTGGGAAAGGGAAAATTAGCATCTCCCAGGGCTTGTTGGTTGTCCAATGCATTTATATATCTGTGCATACACACACACACACACACACACACACACACACACACACACACACATTCATGTACACACACATTTATGTGTGTGTGTGTGTGTGTGTGTGTGTGTGTGTGTGTGTGTGTAACAATGGTATTGAGGACAAAGAGGCTATCAATTCAAGAGAAGATATGGAAAGTGCTAGAGAGAGGAAAAGGAAGGGGGAAAGTGACATATTTAATTACAAATGTATTAAAATAATAAATCTAAATAAGGAAGCATGAAATTATAATGTCTTCAGAAAATGAATGGAGCTAGATATCATAACAACAGGCAGGGTAAGCCAGACTTGGGAAACAACTATCACATTTTTCTCTCATACCAATGTCACAATGATGACAGAGCTATGGGAGGAAGACAGCTAGGAAGACAGGAGGGGAACATGAGAGAGTAACAATGTAAGTGACTGAAGAGCAGAAAGGGAACAATTTGGAGTGTGGACCAGGACCAGAAATGAAGAGTGGTAACTGGAGAAGACAGTGTGGAAGCAAATCAGAACAAAGTCTAATGATACATAAATATGAAAACTCCACGATGAAACCTTCTACATTAACCGATATAAGAGTAATAGGATAAAAGAAAACATACACCAACCATTATATTCAATGGTGAGAAACTCAAGGTTTTCTCACAAATATCTGGTCACAGATGACTGCCTTTTGACATGTACTGGCAGTCTCTGCTAACGAAACAAGACAATGCAAATTAAAAACAGATTAGTTAGAAGAATGAATTCCTAAAAAGAGTAAAGACTGTATTACCACATGATCAAGTTATATCACTACTGTGTATGTCCAAAGGACTTGAAGCCAGCACACCACTAGAAAAAACATCCTGTAATTTATAGTGGGAATGCAAAATGGCAAAACAAACATGGGAGATAATTTGCTGATTTCTTGAGAAGGTGAACACAATCTTGTCATAGGATCCAGCAATCACGCTCTTTAGCATTTACCTTTGGCTGTATCCAAAATGGCTCCAGGGACAGACCTGACTGGGATGACAAAGGATTAAAGAAAAGGAAACAGACTAACACAGAGAGAGAAAGGTAGGATCCGGTGGCCTACACTCTGAGACACCATAACTCAGCATGTTTATTATATACAGTTGAACAGAAAGGCAGGGTTATTACATACAACTGTACATGAAGATGGGGTCATCAAATACAGATAAACAAGGAGGCAGGGTTTATGGTGTTCAACTGGATCAGGAGGCAGGTTTGGCTAATCTTCATAGGAGTAGTGTCTATAGTGAAGCAGTCCAGTAAACATCGAGGAGAATGAAAACTAAGGTGGACATATTCTGCACACACTGTCAACACTCATACTGGGGCCCCTGAGGAGGCTTTATTTTGCCTCTCAAGCTCACCATAGGGGAACGCTTTGCCAGTCTTCCATGGGTCTGAGGCTCTGCAGTCTTTGACATGGCCAGCTCATATCAACACACATTCACTCAGAACTTCACTCACTTAGGGCTTTGTCAGCTCTCCACAACCTGTTTTAGCTAAAAGTTTTCATTCATGTAAAACGGTTGGTGACTGAAGCAGCCCTTTGCATAATTATCTGAACTTAGAAACCATGTCTATCACTGGTCAAATGGGTAAACAGGGACTTAGCAGTGGGACATATCAACTGCTAAAAAGTATTGTGCTCTAGAGCCTCATATTGTATTTCACACCTATTGGTCCAGTTCTTGGGAGAGGGAGAAGCAAGAAGACTGGAGTTCAAGATCATCCTCATCCTATACAGCAAGTCCAAGGCCAGTCTGAGTTATATGAGACCCTGTCTCAATAAACAGGAAAGTATGTTATCAATCTAAGAGAAGAAATGACATAACACATGGGTAACTCTGAAATGCACATTAGTAAACAAAGAAAAGTCAATATGGAAAGGCCATATGTATGCTATCATTCCATGGGGTCCATGCTCTAGACAGCTACAGGCTAGAAAAGGAGAGCTTCAAAACAGTAAAGCTCATCATAGGTTTCCAGACTGGGGAGTAGGAGATGAAGACGAATATATAGAGGGTTTTTAAGGCAATGAAAAGCTTCAGAAGATACTAAAATTTGCCATTATACATTTGGCCAAATTCACAGGATAACAATACTAAGAGTGAACACTAGGTTAAACTATGGATTTTGGGTGGCAGGAGATGAGTGTGTGTCTGTCTGGACTCACTGTAAAAATGCACTCTCTTGGAGGAGATACTGACAGTGAGGAACCTAAGTATGCATGGAGTAGGGTGTGTGTGGAAAGCTCAATACCATTCTTCTCACAAAATAGTAAAGTTTTATTATTTTATTTACGATAAAAGGCAAGTCAAAATCTCACTTTAATTTCACAACTTACTATGAATTAAAAAGTTTAAACACTATATGGTATCATATAATATATAAGGAAGGTATCAAAATCTTATGTTAACTTTTAAAAGCTCATTCATGAGTTTAATATTCCAATATAATTTCCCTTATTAAATTAATTCTAGCCTAGATAGATGGTGTGTGAATCTTATTGGGTTAGAAAAATACCATGAGTCAAGACTACCCTAAGAAAAATAGCAAGAAGTGGCCTCAAAATACATTCATATAATAATGTCTTATTTACACTGCTTACTGATAATTTTTCTAATGGTAATATGGCACTAATGGGTATCCACAACCCCATAATAATGGAATATATATATATTCCAGTCTTGGAAATTCCATATATGGAATTCCAGTCTTGGAAATAAAAGGAAACCTAAGAATAAATTACTTTAACAATTAATTCATAGCACAGTAAAGTTCTATGTAAGAAATGAACATGTAAATTTTCTAGAAGAATGCTGTGCTTGAATGAAAATAAACACCACATAACTAAAAAATAAACAACATAAAAACAAAAACAAAATCCCTGAGATTTGATGGAAAGAAATTCTAGGTGGATTCTTCCCATTTGCCATATTAAAATCCCTATTCAGAAATATATCTCCATCATATTTTTTTCCTGCTGAAGAATGCTGTTTCAGTCTTTTACTTATGACTACAGTGGCATATTGACCAACCAAGTCAAGTAAATTATTTGGTATTTCCACATTAATTTAAAAGACTTATTTTTATTTAAAACTGTAGTCTGGATCATTTTACCAACACTTTTATGGTTATAGTTAAACTTTATATTGTGAAATCTTTTATTTCTCCAAGACAAAATAAAACTTGCTTAGAGGAAGTAACTACCTCAGAAATGTATACATCTGGTAAATCCTTTGATAACTAACTACATCATTTTAAAAAATGTCTCTATAATTAACAAGCATGTTTCACTTCTGTGGGTGTATTTGTGTGTGTGTGTGTGTGTGTATGTGTGTGCACATGCGCCTATACTGCCTATCTACATTTTTAAAACTATATTATAGATGATATAAATCAGCTTTGGGTGACATTAGATGAATATATATTCACCTTCTTCAATGGAGATGCATCAATATGCACAAAGGGCTGCTGGGTTCTGAGCTGCTAAAATTCAGAAGGATAGCTGATCTCAAATACAGCATTCACATGACATTGCTTATATGTCATTACATTGTAGTTATTTAGTATTTAAAAATATCATTCATCTTTGGAATAACTTTTATGATGGCTACTCTACATCACCAACCTGACTGGATTTGGGCTTATCTATGAGACGTAGATCTGGGTGAGTACATGTGGGTGTTTCAATAGTTTTAAGTTAGGAAGAAGGATCCACCTGTAGTTTGGGTCTTAAAATGAGTAAAATAGAAAAACAAAACGAAACAAAACAAAAACAGAGAGCTAGCTGAGGCAGTATCCACCTCTGTGTTTCCTGAGTACAGACATAATGTGAGCATCCAGTTGGTGTCTTTACCACCATGCCGTCGTCTGAATAGACCTTATCCCAGTCAAAACAAAATTCTTTTCAAAACAAATTCCAAGTTGTTTCTTGCCAGGAATTTTGTCACCACAACCACTAAAGTAACCAACCATCTTTGTATTAATTACCAATATATCTTCTTGGGTTTGTTTGTGTTTTTTTTTCTTTTCTGTCTTTGGAGGACAGCTTCCACAATAAATCTAAATCATTTCCCCCACAGGATCCACTTTGGATAAATGTCTAATGGGTAAACAGTTGCTAAGTTTTGGGACAGAGACAGCCCAGGACAATTCTCATCCAGTTTAAGTTCTCAGGACGTGTACCATTACTTCCCCACTCTGTGTGCTGATAATGTGCATCTTGGTTTAATTTTCTGATTTAGATTCATGGTACAGGAAAAGAGCCCAGGGTACACTAGGGTCACCTGGTATCTAGGAAGAAGATGTGAATCTTTCTGCTGCTGCTCTTCCTGACACCAAATGGAGGGAACATGAGCACAGTTTTTTGCTCCTGAATTTCATTCTCTAAACTACCTCTCACTGCTGGCAAAGGCAGATTTGCAAATGTACCACCCATCTATCTGCATTTGACAGTCCTGGGAAAACATAAGAACTGGGGGGGGGGGGGGTCCTTGCCGCTGCTTCTCAGTTATAATGCTTTTATTTCACCAAAGGCAATTTGAATGGTTCTGCTGTTTTGCTCTCCCAGTTCAAAAGTCAGCAGCTAATAGAATAAGTGTTCTTCTGACAGGTCAAACTTGTGTGAAAACTCACAGCATCTCTGTGCCAGGACAATTCCACATCATAGCCATTTAACTTCTTAGTTCTGTGGTGATAATTTACACACCCAGAGTGACACATTCCATTCCTTGTAGGTGATTCACAAGGAGGGTCAGAGTGTAGGTAACTCAGTATCATGGGGCTCAATTGCTCAAAGGCATCCAGAGAAATTGAGAGCTCCCAGAAGCTGCTACACTTAGTGGGAAATATGATTTGCCCTCAGATACATTCGATGAAATCTGAACTTTACATATTAAGTAATATAGGATAATAAGGTATTTTAAGAATACAGGAAATTGAAGAGTAGTCAATCTATAAAGAATCTAGGACAGATAGGATTTTGCAAAATAGACAAAATCAGAGCATTCCAGACCAAGGACACAGCATAAGAAATCAGGGTGTCGTGAAACAGAGTGCCAGTTTAGGGAACATCACAAGTACTTTTGTTTTACGGGGAAGTAGGGTAATTTTTCTTGAGAAAGTAAGCAGAAATTGATTGTGCTTTATTTTTCAAGACACTTAATGTTTATGAGTATAAAAGTACCTTATCCAGAGTGACATATTTTTAAAAGATAACTTTGAAAGTGTTCACTTGGCAAGGGGATAAGCATGAACAGCCAGCTCATCATTCTTCCAGGAGAGGTAATGAGGCCCTTGATCAAGGCTCTGCATAGAAAAACTAGGGAAAGGAGGTTTTACAGAAGTACAATAGAGACTACTGGCAATTTCTAACAGCAACCAAACAATAGGATGTATTAGGGAGTACGAATGTATATAATCATTTTCAAATCATGAATGAAGTAAATTGCATCTAAAATTACCCTTAAAATTCAGCAGTAATTTAAAAAGAAACACTTTGTATTCATTAGAACAGGAGTAAGAATTTTACATGCAGAAAGTAGCTAGTTGTATGGAAATATAATTCAGAGACATAAAAAGAAGCAAAAGTTATTTGTTTATTTGAATATACAGTTAGAGGTAGCTAAGCTTTGACTCTTCATGAGGCTCTGGAGTTTCTAACTTTATTAAAAAGTGTAACAAATAAAAGAGGAATGAGTTATTTCTGAGAACCAGGTGATGTACTAATATGTTTCAGAAATCATAGTTGATAGGACTACATTCCTAATAAGGCATAATCAGCGGAGACAGGATGTATGACATAAAGGTTTCATAAACACCACAGCTAAAAATTAACTCACACTTAAGGAGCCATTAAAATGAGCAGAGACACAGAGAATCACATGACCTCTACAACCAAGATTTTAGAGCAACAGACGGCATGAGGTATAACATGAGATGGACTAACAAGAGTGACTCATCGTAAGACCTGATCAGTGGGCTAAAGTTCCAAAAAAAGGAGAGAGAGACAGCTGAAGAGGCCAGAGAAGCCTGGCGACAGTTATGAGTTAAGAGAA
The DNA here is from genome assembly GCA_902168325.1 of Peromyscus nudipes. Classification (NCBI taxonomy): domain Eukaryota; kingdom Metazoa; phylum Chordata; class Mammalia; order Rodentia; family Cricetidae; genus Peromyscus; species Peromyscus nudipes. Next base: position 20,625 of record CABHPH010163365.1, on the reverse strand, counting down.
GGTATAGAAACAAGACATAGGCAGCAGAAAGTACTGGAAGAGGCGCTGTGGGAGCCGGGCGTTCTGGGCAAACAGAGAAGCACTTCTCTGCACACTGTTCATTTATTACAAGTCTGGTTTTGAGAGCACTCTGGGTGAGCAGATGGGTGAGGGCTGGGTATTTTTTAATATTCATCTAGACACAGACACGCAAACACCCATGCACAGCAGAGATGACATGGGGAGCTGTGTTCACCTTCTGTATTTCTCCGACGAGAGCTTCTGGAATAGACACTAAGGTATTTGCTGGAGTAAGAGGGGCCACTATCATCAAGAATATTTAGATTGTATTAAGAGATGAGGATGCTTCCTTCTACACATGCAGGTGGAGAGGATTAAATAGGTCATGTGATCCTCTGTGTCTCTGCTCCCTTTGATGGCTTTGATTTGTTCCACAAATCCTGAAACATTGTAAACTGAAATCTGTAAGGAAAGCATTCTAGAAATAGAAATTCAATGTCTTCCTGGCAGCCCCTTTCCATGCTCATGGATGTTCATCCTTTTACCTTTCTGAGTCTGGAAAAACCTGTTTAGTTAGTGGGGTTATCTAGAATGATCTGGTCTTGGAATAGCCAGATCATTAATAAATTCCTAGTTGAAGCAAAAAAGGGGATGTGGAGTGGCCATATACTTAAATACAAATGCAAAGAAAATACTTAGGCAAAGAAGCAGCTCTGCCTTTCTGGAAAAGGTTGAGCGTCAGATTTTAGCCCAGTTCTGTCTATGGATCAAAAGATGGTCACTCCAACTGGAAAGTGAAATAAAAGGCAGAGATTAGGAAAACACTATTGTATTAGTTACTTTTTGTTACTATGAAAGAACTCTAGAGCTAAGAGTTTATCTGGCTTACAGATAAGGAGGGATAATCTATAATGGTGGGGTAGGCATGGCAGCAGGTGGCCAGAGCATAAAGCTGAGTGGTCACATCTTTGACCTCAAACAAAAAGCTGAGAGTGGAGTAGGCAGTGGGGTAAGGCTATAAACTCTCAAAGCCCTCCCCAATGACAGTAGGACTCAATCCCCTAACAGTTACACAACATCTCCCAAAGAGTCCCACAAATGTGGGGGTAGGTGTTCAAATACATGAGTCTATGGGGACATTTCTCATTCAAATAAGTACAGCTATCAACCCCAGACATGGAATAAGACATCCCTTCATCCACAGACATTGTTCAGTGCTAAGAGTAATTTGTAAAACTTAGTACTGGGTTAATCAAATACAATTATTACTCTGTGATATGTTATACCTGTCTCTTAGAGCCCGGAAAGATTGGAAAATGTGTGTGTGTATGTGTGTGTGTGTGTATTACAGGTGGTATCCTGATTAGTGAGTTATTTAAGGAAATCAGGCATAAATAATCTTTATTATCTATTAAAAATAAACAAAAACAAAAGTTCACAGTGTGTGGTGGCAATCAAAAAGAGAATTGGGCTAAATGGAAAAATAACAGTGTGCATGCTTTTAATAACAGTGTTATATGTACATTTCATGTTCAATTACGCTTTTAATGGATTTCAATCTGAGCTCTTTTTCTTAAAAAAATGGAATCAATAGAGTTTTTGTGGATTATCAATATTAAAACATGAAATCAAGTGTAAGATACACTCTCACACTGAAGATTCACTCCAAGTAGAATGTTTTTATCCTTAGCTCTCTTTCTTATGATTGTCAAGTAGGTATCTCTGATTAGGGATTCTTCCTTAGTCTCAAAAGTAGTCTCTCTTTTTTAGTCTAACAAGGTCTCACCTTGAAAGAAGTTAAATTACTACAACTGATGTTACCTAGGAACTATAACCCTTACCTGGGAATTGAGTTTAGTAAGTGTAATTAGACATTAAAATATCACTTGTGGGTAGACAAAAGATATTTCTACAGAAAACCCATGAGTGTCGGATATGAGTCCTGATTATTGCATGTCTACAATCTTTATGAAAATAGAGTCATAAAGATAATAAAGATAAATGATCATACCAAGGCTTGGAGAACAAAGAACTGTGAAAAAATAATATAGAAGCCATAACTAATGGGGATGGGAATTGTTGAGAATGTCTTTGGCAATGAGGTTGATCATACTGAATATTGAGCCAGACATACAATGTGAGTAAGATCTGCCAAGACAATAAAATCACTCCAAGCACAGTGAACTCCATCTACACATTATCAAGGACCACCAGGACTTTCTATCAGATAACTCATCTTTAAAGCCAGATTGGAAAACCTGGAGATAATCTGAAATAGTTTTGATATTGCTGATAGAGGATGATATATTTAATCACTTTAAATATTTGACATATTCTGAGGGTATCAGACAACACTGAATTCTATAAAGTCTGATCACCTACTTAAACTCAGTCAAAATTTCCACCAGAATCATATGAGAAACTGTGTCTCCTGCCAAAACAGTTTAGGAAAATGTTGGTTAAACAAGGTTCACTGAGGATTGCTCTAGGGGAAGTAACCCATTCACACTTGAATTAACTAGAGATGAAGCAATGTGTAAAACAGTGTGGCTGAAGTCCCAGTAGAACCAAAGTATGTGCAGAAATTCACAGCTGCCAGCAACAATCTTCCTTTACACAATGAGGTCTCTGGAGACAAGGCTCATGGATAACTAGCCATAGTGCCTGTAACCCCCATAAATGCTTGCTGATTTACTGAGTGGAAAATGCAATCTACACTAAGAAAGTGTCTGAATATTATTTTATGTGAAGATGGTGTTTTCTAGAAATTATGTGATACAATAAAAGGAATTTAGGATTTAAAAACACATCAACCCAACCTAGAATTTTTTTATAGCAATATAGCTTTGGGCCAGCATCTTGAGCACACAATTTTCTCATTTGTAAAATATGGTTAATAATGCTCTTTTACAAAGTCACTATGTAGATAGATATGTTTAAAATGCCTACATTATTGCTTAGTAATATAATGAAATAAATAATATAACCAACAGTACTTAGTTTTATGATGTTAGTCTTGTTACCTAATGACTAGAGAACTTACAAAACTAAATGAATAGTATGTGACAATAAAATTAGAAATTAAGCCCATATTCTATTATTATTTCAAATACTTAGTATGCTTTATATTGTTTGTACCTAATTAAGTGATGTATTGAAAAATAATGTTCTTTCACTCTAAAACTACACCACATTTAAAATGCAATCACAAAAATTATTGTTGTCATGAAGATTCAAATACATGCAAAGTTATTTCTATCTTATTATGTTTTAGAGAACAGAATACCTGGGGGTTCTCTTAATTATTGGGGTATAGTCATTAATGCCCTCTACATTAAAAGCATTTTAATTTTCCCAAAAATGTTTTTCTTGTATTTAAAAATAGTATACCAAGGAATTTGATAAGCATATATGTCTAAGCACAAATGGTAGCCAAGCTTAATCTTCTAGCCTTATGAATAATGGATCTAGGACTGGAGATATGGCTCAGCTGTTAAAGGCTAGGCTTACCACCAAAAATGAATAACTGATCTAATATAGGCATTTCAATTGACATTTAACTATATAATTTAGAACTGGGCACAATAACATCTTTTTATCCCTAATAAATAGTTCATCAGGTTTGGCATTTACCAAATTCAAATCATAATATATTTTCTGGTAGCATATTTTTAAAAGTTAAAGTAGATTATGACATTGTTAGCCAAATTAATCTCAGAAATCATATTTTGTAAAAATAAAGAAAAAATATACTCAAAATTATAGAGAGAAAATGGCATTTGACCAAGTCACATACAGGGTAGGCAAAGTGCAACCATTTCAGAAAACAACACAAGCCACGCTATCTTTTGGTCCAATTCATCAATTCTGCTTATAATGCTTAAATGAAAGTTAAGCTGGTACTAAGACTCATCCATTCCTTGCTACTGAGCACATAAAGGTATTATTTTATGTGATCACCCCTTGTAAGTTCCATGTCCCCCAACTCAAGAGCACTTATTATCTATTTCTCCATCCATTCATCCCTTAGGACGTGTATTTTTAAGTACATCTTATGGGAGGGCCAGGTATTCCACTATGTTCTGCTTATGCAAATGTTTGCATGATAGATATATTCAACTTGCTTTCAATACAGTGGTAAAGACAGACAAGAAGTAAGGAAACAGCCATGTGATTTAGAAGTTGTGATAAGTCTTCTGAAAGCAATAAGCAAAAGGTTGAGGTGGAGCCCTACATGAAACACACTAGTAAAGCCAAGATGAGCTAAGACTTCCCTCAACAGAAACCTAAAGGCTGAGAAAGTTATATCTTTGCAGAGACATGGAGGAATCCTTACTAGCAGACAGGTAGTATATGGCAAGAACCTTTGCTAGGATATGGCTCGGAGGGTTGGGGAAACTCAAAGAAAGGCAAGTGTGCATTCTGTTTAGCCTACAAAAAAGTATATGCACAATGCTTCTCTAGTTTGTGTTGAAAAGTTCTTATTTTCTTCTTGATTCAACAGAAACTGACCTAATGCATTAATTAAAACAGAACATTGTGCTCCAGCTTATATTTCTGGCTGACCTTCAACTACTACAGAAATAGCACTAACTGGTACCTTACCAAAATGAGTGTAACTGAATAAAAGATGAAAGTGCTTAAGATGGTGAAGATTATATTTTCTACTCATGTCTTGCAAAACTACTTACAATGTGCTTTGAAGTGACATATTCTTTATGTAAAAATATAAATTAAATTTTTGAAGAGAAGGAAAAAGACTTTAATTTAAGCTCAAGACCATTCAAAAGCAAAAAAAAAATCCCCTGATACTCACACAGGAAGTATTTCAAATTAGATGTCTGTAAAGAGCAAGAAAATGAATGTAGTATGCAATCAGTATACTTAATGACTTAACTACAATTAGCTAATGCTTAGTTGAAGAAAATATGCATCATAAAACATGATCCATTTAATTATACTAAGTAATGCCTCATCATTAACCATTAATGAATAAATCATTGCATTAATAATGGAAATTGTATCAACCACTTTAAATACAGTAGTATTTATGTTGATGTCAGAAATTGGTTCCAAATTTGTACCTACTTATTTAACTCTACCTATACTCCATCTCGTGTGTGTGTGTGTGTGTGTGTGTGTGTGTGTTCAAACATGTGCATATGTGTCTGTCTGTCTGTCTCTTGTGTGTATTTAGGCACAGATAAATTTTTGAAGTATTATTGTAGAAAACAAAGGACCTGTCAAAAAATATCCATTTACTTCCATTGACCTACAGATAATAATGCTGAGAAGTATATACCAACACTGACTTAGTCTCATATCCATTCATTATAAAAATATTCATAGAAATAACTCACTATCTAAAATGCCAGGAAGAGAAGTCAAAGGTTAATGATCCCCCAAACTGGGTTAAATGCAGGGAGGGTCACGGGCTCTCCTGGAGATTCTGACATAAAGTCTGGAGTAGTGCTAGGAAATGGGCAGTAACAAACCTTACTTTTCAGATTAAGGCAGACAACACTGCTGCCACAGAGTAAGTGCTGACTGCTCTTCACGTCTAGAAAACCTCAAGAAAAGGTTCTCAACTCACAGTGGCCCGTTCACTGGGGGATTTTTTTTGTCACAGAGTGCCCACCAATTAATAGAAACAACGGTGTTTGCTTCTCAGTTGCTGTGATCCACAAAATTGTGAGAAATGCCTCTCCTCCATAGACACGCTGGTAAAGGAATTTCAAGAAAACCAGTAAGAACACAGTCATGCCACATTACTGAACACCTGCCATCCCACAGATGGAGCTGGAAAATCCTCTGGCTTCCTTTCCCAGGGTAACTTTTAAGAGTAGCAGCCCCCTTGCCTTCTTTGAAATGGCCTAAAGTACCACAATGCAGCTCGCACTCAATATTCAATGTCAGTTTGCTGAATTGCTTTAAGAAACAGAGATTTAACACTGGAAATTATACAGCTATGGAACACAATGACATGCGATTATTTTCCTTTAAAGACAGACCACACGGGAGCTAGGGAGACCGTGGTTGAAAAGTGCTCACTCTGCATGCACAATGACATGAGTTCAATTCCCTGGAACTCATGAAAAACAGAAAGTTGGGTGTGGTAACACACATTTATAATCGCAGTGGTAGAGAGGTGGAGAAAGTGGAATCTCTGGATCCTTGGTCATCCAGCCTATTCTACTTAACAAATTCTATGCCCGTGAGAGACCTTTCCCCCAATAAGAAGGTATATGATTCCTGAGCAATGGTACTTGAAGTTGAAATCTGCCTGGCTTCCACATGTACACTTACTCACACACGAATATGCACCCACACAAACAGATACATGCGTGCATGCGTTCATATGCACACAGATACACAGGCCACAGAAGAAGAGGAAGACAACATTATCTCACTCACATCGAGAAGCTAAGGAGGCGGTCTCATAGAAGCAGAAAGTAGAATGGTGGGCACCAGAGCACACTTCTAGGAAGGACATGATGCCAAGAGGACAGTTAACAGGCACAGAGGCCCAGTTGGAAAAGAGAACTGATTCTAATGGTGTATAGCATAGCAGGATTATTACAGTCAGAAACAACTAATTGAGCATTTCAAAATGGCTAGGGGAGAATACGTTAATTGTTGCAGTGGATAATGGCTATAACAATTACATGGGTGTGATCATTGTTCATTAGGTACCTATACTTAAAAGTCACATTATACTTTATACAGAGACCATTAGGTGTCAATTAAAAATTTGGAGAACGCTTTTTAAAAGGGCAAATTATAAAGGCACTCGTTATACAGATAAAATTGAAAAAAGGAGGGCTCAATTAGATTTATTGCATGTCAATTTTTAGCTATTTCTATATATGGGTTTAATAAAGTGTGTCATTCGAATGAAAGTGAAAGCTGACTTCCAAATAGTATATATTTAACAAGACACAATTGACTTGTTGAAACCTCACAATAGGTGTGAGGACTGATTCTTCATGAGCCATTATATTTAAGAAACATACTATTTTAACTGGCAATGAACTTTAAAAGAGCAGCCAATATCCCACTTATGGAAGGGGATTTAATCCATATAAACCAATCTGTAATTTCTCAAGATTTATTCGTGTAACATTATATATGCTCCTTTCTTGTGACCTCAACCAAGCAGTCATGCAAACTTAATAAAATGGCTTAGCATTAAATTAAATGAAAAAAATCGAGACATTAATGTCATTTCTAGATGTGCCCTTTAAAACCCCTTACCATAGTTGATTTCAAACACTTAGGCAAATTAATGGCTGCCAGATGAAGTGTATAATGCCTGAGGACACGGTCAGGTTTAAGCACGGTTTGTCTTTGAATGATTCTTTCTATTCACTCATCATCTTCTGTATAATTAATAGCCACTTTCCCAAATCACATGCCAATTAATGGGATGCAGATAAAGGCTTAAAGGTCTGTATTGCAATTCAGCCTTAATGAAAGTCAATATCCCTTTGCCAAGAAAGCCCAGATCACATTTGGCTTTCTCAGATAATTAGTGAGGTTGTTATGGAACCAAATAGCAGCAGTGACTGGTAAATAGCAGACCTTTTAAATAAATGTCATATCATCCAGAAAAAAAACCAAAACAGCAAAAGTCACAATTCAATGTGTACAGAAATAAATTTGTTTTCCTTTCTTTAGAGGATATTTGAAAGAGAACAACACACACACACACACACACACACACACACACACACACACGAGCATATCTAAGAACTCTATGGAAAACTCTGTATTTCATTATTACATAAAGTGATCCTCACCTAAGTTTCTTAATTCCTCTTCGATCACATATTATCTTTCTAGATAAATGTATAAGACTATTTCCTGATTCAATCTTCTTCCCTTGAGCTCTTTCTTGGCCTCTATCGGTATGTCCTGGACACTTAGAGGCTGCGTGGTATTATTTTATAGATGAGGACACTGAAGTTAGTTGAGTAGTGAAATTTGACTTTAAACACAAGGGCCTTTGACTCTGAGTGCTTTTTCCATTACAGCCCGCCCGGTCACTCTACATTGGCTACATAAATAGAAGATGGTCAGAATCGTTCATTTAGTGCCTTCTTAAATTGCTTTAGGCAACAGTAACACTAGACACGTTGAGACCCTACACAAGGAGTCCTTTGACTTTACGTATAAAGTGACTTACAGTGTCCTCAGTGTGTGAGGGACAGTGTGGTCACAGAGACGGGGAATAAAGCCAGAAATTGGCTCTGACATTGTCACTTCTCAAGGCTTTTTCTCATCTTCCTTTTCAGGACAGAAATAAAACCATTTCAAGAAAACTAATCCCCCGTAGTAGGTTAGAGTTTGGGGTTTTTCGTTGTTGTTGTTGTTTTGTTTTGTTTTGTTTTGTTTTTTGTTTGTTTTTCCTTTCTCTCAGGTAAACACTGGATAAAACCGACTACTTCTACAGAGCTGCAAAAGCCCACACTTAGGATAGAATCTCTGCAGCATGAAGACTACAAGCCCCACACTGTGGCTGAAAGGGAAATCATGTAGTGACTGTCATTCTACACCTCTAACTTAAGTTAAGCTAGAAAAAAAAAAGAGTATGGTTTGTATTTATTAAAATGACTATTCATAAACATGTTAATATGTACTCTAATTTCTTAGCAACCTGGGTCTCACTTTATTCTATGATCACACAGAAGCTCACAGAAGAGAATGCTACCTGGCCGGTCTACTAGAGATGAGGACTCTGGCCCGGGCAGGCAGTGGGCTTCCTGGGATGATTGATTTGCCTGTTGGGCAGTGATGGCTGCAATTCAGCAACTATTTGCTAAGCTCCACTTGCTCACATGACACCAAGTTACTCCAGACACAAACTCCTTTGAATCGCCAGGTCAAATAAAAGGGACCTACTCCACTCTTTCGGTTCTGGCATACGCTCACTCCTCAATGGTTAGTAGGAGTTATTCAATAATCATTTGCTATTTCTCATACTTTACAGAGATATAAATTGAGCATATTTAAAAAAAAAACTCTTGTCACAGCTTCATATTATCCAAATATACTGAAGGATAGTCAAAAATCCTCATCTCTCGAGTCTCCAATGAGATGGGTGCTGTTTCTTTCAGCTGAAAACATGCAGATAGAACAGAAACAGGTAGCTAAGGTTGTTACCCACTTCTGCGTGGCCTGGTGACCTGAATGTTTTGGCTACCTATTTTCCATGTTACACACACACACAAACACACACACACACACACACACACACACACACACACACCACAAATGCCCCCAATTTTGTGCATTCATCTCAGTGGCATCCATTTTTTAATACCTGAAGCACCCATAAAATACCCAAAGTTTAGTGGTGTAACAATAAAGCAACATCTCTGCAGGTCCTGGAGACAGATGCCACCACTGTCCATGGTGGTTACACTGCAGTGAAGCAGATGCTAGGACAGTATACTTGTGAGGCGTACAAAGTGCCTTTATTTATTTTTTTATTTTTGAAACTTTAAATTGTTAGGAATGAAAGACTGCAGACCAGTGGTTTTCAACCTCTGGGTCACAACTCCTTTGGGGGGGGGTCACGTATCAGATATTCTGCATATCAAATATTTACATTACAATTCATCACAGTAGCAAAGGTACAGTTATGGAGTAGCAATGAAATAATTATATGGCTGGGGATCACCACAGCATGAGGAATTGTATTAAAAGATCACAGCATTAGGAAAGTTAAGAACCACTGCTATAGACAATTCAACCTACATTTTGTAGAAGCAGAATAAACATATATCAAATAAGATACTTTCCGTCCGAATGAAAGAAAATCAATCAAGGAAAACAGGAAAGTTCAAGATCCTTTGAGTTTTCAGGCTTAGCATAGCTTTAAAGCCAAAAACAAACACAAAGAAGGCTTACACTGTGGGAGGCATCTACAGAGGTTAAAAGTTCTTCATAATAATTTGAATTTTAAACACACCCATTACTAGTACCTGGCTTTGTGTTGCCAATTAAGGTTCTTTCTAAGGTAATTGGTATTCTGTGCATATTATTTATTAGGCACCTGTGGGGATTATCCTAAATAATTCAGTCCCAGAGTGTTAGCCACTGGATGTTGAAACAAGAAGATGAACTTTGCAGTTTCATAATACCAGCCAGGGTAGCTTGAGAGCTTTCTGATTCTAATGTGTGGGTACATGATTTAGCTACAGTAGCCCCAGTTGAAGGATGAGTTGAAATTAACCTCTTCTTTCCTTGAGCTATCTTTACTTTCTCTTGTCTTTCTCATCCCAGGCTAGGAAAGAGCCCAACTGACAGAACAAAAGACCCTATGGTGGCCAGAAGGAATTTCACCTGGGTTATCTGCTATTCTACTCACATACATAAAGTCTGGGTAAAATAATTGGCTCATCGCTCAGCTATTCAAGGATCACATGGTAATAAACAGCCTCTAGTGCACACAGAAAGCTTGGCTACAGGAAAGGAGACAAACCACAACCCATTCGCACCAAGCCAGTGTGTCTATTCCTGACTGGCACACATACTTGTGAGACATGAAAATGGAGAGAGTGAGTGCTACCAGGACTCAGACATCCATCATCAAAAATGAACTCCAGCACATCCAGGCAAACATTTCTTAGCAGGAACCCTCCCCCCCCCCCAAAAAAAAACAACAAAAAAAATTAAAAAAAAAACATTTCAAACATGACACTACTTGGGACACAAAACACCCTAGCCAGTACTGTGGCAGAAAATTAAAATGTGGATTTTCTGAGTCAGATAACATTAGAAATACTGGGATGATGACAAAGGGCAAATAACAGTGAAAGAAGGTTGTAGACTCTGTGCATACGGCTCTGGGATGCATCCCAAACACAACTAAGAACAGCCACTGTAACAGCTGAACAGAGGGCTACATTATGAAAAGCAGCTGAAAATCAACTCCTCAGTGACATATGCTAGTTATTTTCCCACTAAATCACACTTCACTAATATGTTAATAGTACACATTGTGAGCAGAATAGTGTTAAATGTTAAACGGATCTCATGAGGGCAGCACAGAAATTAGACGATGTGGCTGCTTCACTTGGCTTTGAAACTCAAGCACCACAGCCAAATCATAACCTTTCATTTTGCTTCCTCATTCACACACAAAAAAAAAAAACTGAAAAATGGTGACCACTGCTACCATAAATATTAAAATATCAACCCACATAGTAGATGGAAATAGTTTCATGCACACTAAAAAAAAATGTGGGCATACAAGGTATTATCTATTTCTCTAACTTGAGGAAAAAAGAGGGGTCAGAGCTCCCTTTTATAGTGAGTAGGATTTGCATTCTTAGAGCATTGAATACATAGAGCCTGTGCCTCTTCCTCACATCATAATTTTGCTAGATCAATCATAAACAACAATTAATTCTAGTCATTCTTGCTTCACCACTGGAGCTGCGATCCTGGCAGTGACCTTGAGTTTCCTGACATCCACTCTTGAAGTCTATAAAGTATCTACCAGCAGCAGTGTACAACACAAGTAGACTCTCACACAGAAACTAGCTTCCCTAGAATGAGTTACCAACACACATGGCAGGTATTTCCCTGACCACAACCAACCAATATGTTCTAATACTCCAGAAGGCTTTTGACCCTTCTATATGATTACAATGTTTCTGCAAGAATTGGCATTCGAATGTAGTTCTTGAATTACATCACTGAGAGCCTAGAGACAGAATGTCACCCAAAAGCAAGAGGATTTCTTTGCTTCACTAGATAGGAAAAGAAGGGATGATTAGTGGTTAAGGGTAGTATGAATAAGGTAAAGCTTCAGATACACACAGGGGAGGGAGATGTAGATCTCACCACCTACAGAGAGAAGTTTTGTCTGCATCTTGTGTGTTCTAGAAGCAACAAAGGAGCTTAAGCAGAAGAGAAGCTGTGATTCCTAAACCAGCCTTGTTGAATTAGGGATTTTTAAAAATCTGTCTGGTGTAAGGGTACTTGGAGGAGCAAGAGCAGAAGAGGACATTAGCAGACAATATCAACAAAATGTGGCATGGGTTGAATCTGCGTGAGTGGAAGAGGAAAACATCTCCCAGAGGGCTCCGGTGTCTTCACATGCAACTGACTTGATAGGAGAGCCATTCAGTGGGATCAGAGGTACAAGGAAAAGGGTTGGTGTTGAAGGTTATGCAATCAATCATTCATTATGATGGTGAAAATGAGTCCCAGCTGAATGGTTTATCTAAGATGAAAGACAGGCCAGAGTACCCGACAGACCGAGGACACAGAAACCAAAACTCAGATGCAGGCATTGCTGCAGGAGGAACAGACTTCCTCTCACGTGGGAACTGGGACAGTGCTGAAGGGAGAGTAGCAGACAGGGAGAGTTTCATGGTTTGAACTGAAGGGGGCTGAGAACTTCCAACTGTAAATTTTATTCTCATTGTCATGAATGAAGTAGGGTCTTTTGCAGATAATAAGGTAGGAAATAACAAGTGTAAGAGTAGAGGGACTTTGCAACAGTTGTTGAAGTTATTCCAATGTATGCTGCCCTAACAGAAAAAAAAATGTACAACTGTTGTGCAAGTAGATCTCAGGTTATGCTTCTATAAGAAATTTAGAGTATCAGTGAATGATACAGAGCACGCTGAGTAGCTGAAATTAGGATAATGGTTACATAAGGCTTATACTATGGGGGCGTAATATAATGTAACTAGATTGTGCTCAAATGGTAGATGAAGAGACCATTCCAACCATCATGCCTGAAAGGGAGCAGCATACAGTCTATGTTTTCATCTCAAGTAAAAGGATTTAAATTGAAAATGTCATGTTATCAAGGAGTCATTTTCTTTATACTAGTACAGTTTCACATACGACTACTCTTTTTAATGTATGTGTGATATATGAATGTGTTTGTGTATGTTTGTACACATGTGTACTGGCCAAATTTCTCTTTTGATCACTCTCCACTCCAATTTTTGAGACAAGTTCTCTCACTGAACCTTAAATGTACAGATTGGCTAGGCTGGCTGACCACCACGTCCCTGGGATTCTCCTGTCTCTGCCATCCCAGCACAAAGATTACCCATTTGCTGTAGCACCTGGTGTTTTACTTGGGTTCTGGGAATCCTAACTCATGTCTTCAAGCTTGCATGGTATCTTATTTATGGTTTCTATTGCTGCGATAAAACATCATGATGGATTAGCTGGTCCCAAAGGTCTATACAAGTCATGCTACCATAAAAATCACAGAGCCTGGGTTGACAATTGTGGGTCAGACCATTATAGATATTACTCTACCTGTGCTTCTCATTATAACTGTACTCACATTGCCTTTGGGGAGTCAGTGCTGTCAACCAGCCCCGACCACTTAGAGGCTCAACGAAATCCATTACATTTAATTCATCCAATTGAACAGCAGCATCTCCTACACCAAGATCTGGCACAGGAGAAAGGCAACAACAAAGCTCTTCAAATGTGCTGGTGTCCCTCTCACCATTTTACATGTTATAGTGTGTCTTCTTTACTTTTCTACTGCTGTGATAAAACATCATGATCAAAGCAATTTATAAAGGAAAGCATTTACTTTTGGGCTTATGGTTTCAGAGGGTTGGAGTCCCTAATGTCAGAGCAAAGGTGTGATAGCAGGAATAGCTGAGAGCTTCCATGGGAATCCACAAAGCATGAGGCAGAGAAAAAAAGAGACACTGAGGATGGCACAAGTTTTTGAACATCAAAGCTTGCCCCCAGTGATACACCTCCTTCAATAAGGCCACACTTGTAGCTAGAGTTTTCCTGCCTGGCCCACGGTCAGGACAAATCTCTCTCACCCGCCAGTCCTGCAGCCGCTCAGACCCAACACACAGAGACTTATACTGTTTACAAACTGTATGGCCATGGCAGGCTTCTTGCTAACTGTTCTTATATCTTAAATTAACCCATTTCTATTAATCTATAAGTTGCCACATAGCTTGTGGCTTACCAGTATCTTAACATGTTGCTTCTCATCATGGCGGCTGGCAGCGTCTCTCTGCCTCAGCCTTCCACTTCCCAACATTCTCCTCTCTGCTTGTCCTTCCTGTCTACTGGCCAATCAGCATTTTATTTATACAGAGCACTATCCACAGCACACACCTAATCCTTCCCAAACAGTTCCACCAACTGCTTGCAACCACATATTCAAAGATGAGCCTATGGGGATGATTCTCTTTCAAACCACCACATTCCTCTCCATGTTACCCCTCTATAGGCTTGCAGCCATATCATAATACAAAACTGATTCAGTCTAACTTCAAAAATCTCTATCATATTTGACAGTCTTGACATGCTTAAAAAATCCAAAGTCCAGAGTCTCTCCTGAGGGTCAAGGCAATTTCTCAACTGTCATCCCCTCTAAATTCAAAATCAAAAACAAATCACATGCTTCTAGCATACAATGTCACAGAATATATGTTACCATTTCAAAAGGAAGGAATGGGGGCATAGCGAGGAAATACTAGATCAAAGTGAGACTGAAACTCAGCAGGGCAATTTCAAGATACTTTAGCTCCATTGCTGATGTCAAAGGACTTGGATGGCCCTTCCCTCCTGGCTTTGTTGACTGCAGCACACTTATCTCTCTTGGACTGGTTCCACTCCCTGTGTGCATATTTCCTTGGCTGATGTCTCACAACTCTAGCATTTCCAACACCTTGGGATCCCCAGTGCAACCCAGGTTCCACTTTTACAGCCTCTCAGGGCCTCTATGCAGGGATAAACTCACTCTTTCTCTCGCTTCACTTCAGGCTTGCAGTCAAACTTGGCAATGTTGTCTGATTTTAGATCTACGAAGAACTCATGAATAAAGAGCTCATGTACTGGTCCTCTGCATTTAAGGAGAGCTTCTGAGGCCTGGTGTGTGTGTGTGTGTGTGTGTGTGTGTGTGTGTGTGTGTGTGTCTGTGTGTGTCTGTGTGTCTGTGTCTGTGTGTGAAGTGGATTCTGGCTTGCTACATTTGCATAAGTTTTCATGTTTTGCTTTTTAGAAACAAAAACCTCCTCAGTCCTTTCCTCCTTACCAGTTGGAAGGCTGTCTGGGTGGGGTCTTGCCCTGATGGCACTCTTCCCTCTATTTCATTTCAGAACAGGACTTTCTTTAGTCTTCTCATTTCTTTCAGCACTAAACTTCACCCCAACATTCAATTTCCTGGTACTCTTTTCCTCTTCAAACTGTACATTTTATATTTCCGGATACACGCCTTGATCTTTTTCAATCTAGACCTGCATAAGAGTATTATTAATCACCACACGACAGAGCCAATATTAGGCTCTTTTGAAACCTCCTCTGCCAAGGAAATGAATCTAATGCTCTTTAATATAACCTGCAGATTCTCAGGACAAGGGCAGAAATGAGCCACATTCTTTGTCAAAATATCACAAGAATGATCTCTAGCCCGGTTGCTAATATTGCTTCCCCCTGAGACCTCTTGACCTGGGCATCCCATAATCTGCATTGTTCTTGGCACTACTGTCTTCTAAGCTCCTATTGGGATGGCCTGCAAAGCCACAGTGTTCAATTGTTTTCCTAGTCCAAACTCCCCAAATCCTTGACAGTCTTCCAAAGAACAGTATGGTCAGGCCTTTCACAGCAATGTCCCATTCCTGGCTCCAACTTCTGCCTTAATATCTATTGCTGTGGTAAAACACCATGATTAATGCACCTTTAAGTGTTTAATTTGGGAAGTATGGCTTCGGTTGGTTAGAGTCTCAAGAGGCAAAGCAAAGGTATGGCAGGAGGAACAGTTGCAAGCTCCTATCTTGATCCAGAAGTTGTAAGCAGAAAAAGTCATTGGGAGTAACTTAAGTCTATTTTGGTTTTTCTTTTGTTTTGCTTTTCAAGACAGGGTTTCTCTGTGTAACAGCCCTAGCTGTCTTGGAACTTGGTTTGTAGACCAGGCTGGCCTCGAACTCACAGAGATCTGCCTGCCTCTCTCTTTTGAAACCTGAAAGCCCATCCAGTGACACACCTCCTCCAACAACCCCCTAATCCTTGCCAAATAGTTCCACCAACTGGGGACTGAGTATTCAAATATACAAAGGTGGAAGGGCACTCATCAATTAAGGCACTCATCAACAATTCTTCAGGTCAGTCTCCCTGTGCAAGTGATACTAATCTGGACAGGCTGACATGAAAACTGTCTATAATGCATGGTAAGCACTTTACCAACACAGCCATCTCCTCAGCCCAACCAAGTTATTCTTAGAGGCCAGTGTGATCACACTTTTTATTTCTCTCAGTTCAAATCCCTTTATCACTGTTTCAGATCTTTTCTGCATTTATGTGTTGTGATTAGGAAGTTAAGCATTCTCAACAACTTCAAGCATGTCAGAAATACCCAATTTAAAAGGAAAGGGAAGGAAGGAAGCAATTACTCCTTGGTGTGTTTCTTGCATTAGCTGAAATTTCCATTGACTGTTTTCTGAAAACTCATGTCTGTACCATTTATGGTGAAAAGCAGGACAGCTTTGCCACAGTCAACCAAACATTCCAAGTCAAGTCACTCTGGGAAGAATTTCAACTAAGAGCATGCTGTGGAAAGTTTCTGCTGTTTGCTCATACCCACTGGTGGACACAGCATTTAAAGTGGTTCAAAAATATAAATTACAATGTGATAACACAGAACACTAGACACAAGTAATATAATTACAAAGGCAGACTTTTGCGTGCTTTCCTGTCTATACTAATATTTGGAAAAAGGTATTTATAAAATATTTCCTAAAAATGTGTTAAATAAATCAGAAACCTGTAAACATTACCTGTCTTTAAAATAATGAAACAAATTCATTATTTAAAAGAATTAGTTGGCATATGAAACAACTGGCTTACTAAGACACTAACAGTGCAATTTTTATTATTTGCAAAATCGTTGGCTTGTTTCATTGAGGGTTTTATTACTTTAAAGCAAATAAATACAATGAAAACGAGCTAGAGTTTTAAAATGTCTTCCATAATTTCTATTTATTAATGTACTCTTGTCAAATATTCAAATACTTTGTCTTCTCACTACAGTTGTCTTTTTTGAATGAAATACAAATAAAATGTCTTTTTTTTTTTTTTGGTTTTTTCAAGACAGGGTTTCTCTGTGTAGCTTTGCACCTTTCCTGGAACTCACTTGGTAGCCCAGGCTGGCCTCAAACTCCACCTGGCTCTGCCTCCCAAGTGCTGGGATTAAAGGCGTGCGCCACCACCGCCCGGCGATAAAATGTCTTTATAAAATCAAATATAAATGTCTTAGTCCAATCTATAGTAAAACTTATCCATGTTTGGATTTGTTTTCCTTAGCTGTTAAAAAACCTGCCAATTGATAAAATCCCAGCATTAAAGGCCCTTTTAAAGTGTACCAGGAAATAAATATTTTGAAGATATGTTTTCACCATTTCATTATTTCTTGACAAAGACCTTCAAATAGATTTCAAATTTCAAAAGTTCAAACTTCCATATTACTCAGCTGTGAAAAAAAATGCCATCATGAAATTTTCAGGCAAATGGATGGATCTAGAAAAAATCATCGTGGGTGATGTAACCCAGACCCGGAAAGACAAACACAGTATGTACTCACTCATAAGTGGATACTAGATATAAAGCAAAGGATAACCAGACCACAATCCACAGCTCCAGAGAAGCTAGAACCTTCATCTAGTAACTGATGGAAGCAGATGCAGAGACCCACATCCAAGCACCAGACCAAGCTATGGGAGTCCAGTCAAAGAGAGGGAAGAGGGAATAGGAGCAAGGGGAGTCAAGATCATGACAGCGAGACCCACAGAAACAGATGACCAGACCTTGTGGGAGCACACGGACACTAGACTGACAGCTAGGGAGCCTACATGGGAACCAAACTAGGACCTCTGCATGTGGGCAGCAGTTTTGTAGCCTGGTCTGTTTGTGAGACCCCTGGCAGTGGGACAGGTATCTATCCCTGGTGCATGAGCTGGCTTTATGAAGCTCATTCCATATGGTGGGGTGCCTTGCTCTGTAGTAGAATATTTTAAGGTGTGTTACTTTTGTTTATGTTGCATTTGTTTATCTCCGTAAGCTTTGTTACTGTGCCTGTCTAATAAAGAACTGGCCAATAGCAAGGCAGGAGAAAGGATAGGTGGGGCTGGCAGGCAGAGAGAATATATAGAGGGAGAAATCTGGAAAGAGAGAAAAGGAGAAAAAAGTAGCTAGAGAAGGAGGAGGACTCCAGGAGCTAGTCACCCAGCTACAAACACAGCAAGCCACGGAGTAAGAGTAACATAAAGAAGTAAGAGAATGGGAAAAGCCCATAGGCAAAAGGTAGACAGAATAATTTAAGTTAAGAAAAGTTGGCTAGAAACCAAGCCAAGCTAAGGCCAGGCATTCATAGTTAAGAATAAGCCTCCAT
This sequence comes from Peromyscus nudipes, assembly GCA_902168325.1. Classification (NCBI taxonomy): domain Eukaryota; kingdom Metazoa; phylum Chordata; class Mammalia; order Rodentia; family Cricetidae; genus Peromyscus; species Peromyscus nudipes. Next base: position 2,228 of record CABHPH010163365.1, on the reverse strand, counting down.
GTGTGATTTATTTGGGAGCTGGATGATGGGCACTCCGAAAGAGTAAAACAGAGCAAAAACCCCCATATAACATTGCTCAGCTTTGATGGGGGGTGTGGGGCTTGATCATGCCTCAACTGAACATGCCAGACCTTGTTGACTCTCCATGGGAGGCCTTACCCTTTCTGAGGAGTGGGTAGGGCTGGGTTGGGGAAGGAGGGGGAACTGTTGTTGGTGTATGTAAAATGAATTGGAAAAAAGTTCAAATGTCCTTTATTCATTTATTCAATTATATTCAGTGAGTACCTGTTAAGTGCCAAACCCTTCTCGTGTGTGGATTAAATAGCAAGAGAAGCCTGCAAAGTCAGAGTGACAGCTCAGGGGCTGTGCTGAGATGATAGGCCAGGGTCTTTGCAAACAGAGGAAGATGGGTCCCAGACAAACATGTCCTTATAATGTCAAGTGTAGGAAGTGAAGGAACCCGTGAGTGAATGTGTAAGCAGCAGATGAAGTCTTGAGTGAATGTGTGTTGTTGATATGAGCAGAGTCTAGTCTAGGACCTGCAGTGCCTTAGAACTACAGGAGCATCCAAGTCTCCTCTGAATGAGGCTCAGAGGGATAGCAAAGGCTTCCTCCAGTCCCACTGGCAATGCTGACAGTGTATGCAGAACTTACCAACTGCAGCTTCCTCCCCAGGGATGGCTGCAGCAGCAGACTGCTTCCCTCCAGGAATTAGCTAAACCTGCCTCCTGATTCAACTGTATACCATAAACCCACTTCCTTATTCGGCTATATATTACAAACCCACCTCCTCCATTCAGATATATAAAATAAAATCACAGAGTTTCTGGGATGCGGTTAGTGACCTCCATCAGAGCAGGACAGCACACTTGATTCTAGTTTTTCTGCACATATGTCTATGTGACTCTCCTTTCTTCATTCCCTCATCGCTCCAGTCAGATTTCCAGTACCAAGCCTCACAGGATGAGGCAGTCATGCTATGATCATCTGTTGTCAAATGATTGTTTAAGACTAATAATTCAGCCGGGCGGTGGTGGCGCACGCCTTTAATCCCAGCACTCGGGAGGCAGAGGCAGGTGGATCTCTGTGAGTTCGGGACCAGCCTGGGCTACCAAGTGAGTTCCAGGAAAGGCGCAAAGCTACACAGAGAAACCCTGTCTCGAAAAACCAAAAAAAAAAAAAAAAGACTAATAATTCAGAGAACTAAGGAATTTCTAAGATTTGTCCAATAATTCCCAACCCTACCCAAAGCAGAGATATAATTAATGTTTGATAATTAGCAAATATGATATCAATCAAGATTGAAAGAGCTGTTTCCAAGCTGAAAACATTCTTTAAAAAAAAGTGTAATAAAGACAAGAAATACCTTAAATTTTAGAACATGCATTTCCAGAGGAAAAACTGATAATGGAAAAAGGTAAAGTGTATGACAATTCTCAACAACTTCTTTTCCAGTTGATGACAAGGAAATACTAAAGCAAATAAATCAGAAACACTGTGAACTGAAACCACAATATGTACAACCATGCAACTTCAGCTGAATATTCAAATGAGTAACACTGAATTCAAGTATTCCAGATGATATATATGTTGTTAGTTCTATCTATTAGCATTAAAACTGACATACCACATTCTCACTTGTAAATTTCTTAGTTATACTAGATTATAATAAACATAAATTTGAGAAAAAAAGGAGGTGATAGTATTTGTGTTCAATTTTCCCCATAATATCAATATCTTAACATGTAAGCCATAAACATAAATACAAACTCAACCCGAGACAGCTCTTGGAAAGGTGACAGAGGAGAAACATTTTGGACATATGAGCAGTATTCTAGCTCAGATAGCAAGTAACAGATTGCAACTGGAATTTGGTGATGAAGTCAACATGAGTTTAGTCAACTGGCCAACGTTGTTTACCTAGTGTTTAGGGGAAAGGTATCCAGGAAATGAACAAATATAAATAAAAATGAAAACCGTCTTCAGGACAAGGGCCACATCTAACAATAACTAACAGCAGCATTCAACTCAGCACATGAAGAAAAATGTGGTAATTATCATAGGAGAGGGGGGAATTAATCTATGCTATGCAAATGTGAGCACATTCATTTGGAGTTTATCCAAGAACACTTCATTAAAAGCTGGAACTTAAATGAAGAGCATATCTTTGCTGTGTTTAGCTAACAAACTTTAGTAACTAGTCATTTGTTTAGACTAGCAGGAAAAAA
>CABHPH010163364.1:0-39076 GCA_902168325.1 Peromyscus nudipes | reverse complement strand
TCAGGGACTTCCAAGTCACAAAACCTTATCTAAGTCTTCAATCCTGACTAATAACTCTTTGGTGATTAGAACCCATTATTTAACTCCCCAACACACAAACTTTCTCAGATGGAAGATGGAAATGCACTGGGCTGGGCTTTGAGAAATTCAGTCATGTCATGCATATATAACACTTGTTTTCCATGTATTTTATATTATTAAAAAAAATGACCAGCAAAAAAAGCATCCAACAGTATTGGTTTCCAAGCAAATGAGCGCAAGAAATAAAGGAATCCTTTAATCTCTAAGCAATAGCCACACCTCTGTTTGTTACTAAGTTTTCATCCAATGAAATCAAAGGTAAAAAATTTAACTCACAAAATCTACTCTGGAGCAACAAAAGATGGTGGCAGGTTATATCAGCACTATGTTATGAAGGTGAAACCAACAAAGTAAGTTTTCAGACAAGGTTCAGCATTGCCGCATGAGTAGGAAAGTAAGGTCTTTCTTCGTCTACATCAAGTGAGCCAGGCATTCTCATACTCACTGGTGTCTTTCAACAGCACCTGTCACTGCCTTAATGAATAAGAAAGAAAACAAATACAGGAATAATTCTAAAATTGGTCCACGATCCCAGGTTAAATAAACACCTACAGGAAAGAAGCCTACCCTCCAACACTCTCAGCTCTCAAGTTTTAGTTCCTTTTTGTGATGACAATAAAAATAGCTGAGTCTCATAGCTTCACAAAGCAATGGTTTTTCAAGCCAATCATGCTTGGATTTGGATAAGTCGACATGTCAAAACACAAGCATACCATAAACGTATGTGTAGTTTGCTACTGTAAATTTGGTGGTTAATTCAATTCCAAGAAGGAGTTCTACATTCTTCTTTATGCACATTTTGTTAAAAACCAGGTTGGAGACTGGAAGGTTTATCCACACTCACCTTTTGTGTCCACAGGTCTTGAGAAGACTAGGGACTGTTGATTCTGTATTCCTTAAGGAGTATGTCACTGTTTGATAAGCTAGGTGTCTCTCATTTCAAGCATATCCATATTGGTGGGAAACAAGATCTTTCTAGGGAAGTCAGAACTAATTTGTCTAGTTCAGTCCTTGGAACAAGTGAAATGTTACTAAGTTATATTGCACTTTTCTTGGGTATGTGTTTCTGTCTAAGGGGTAAAATTCTTTCCTCTTTCTTTCATTTTTATTGAGGGGTGTAAAGGTAATGGTTTTTGGACACATGATAGATACATCAGGTACTACCAAACAAGAAGATAGCTGAAATAGCATTTGCATATAGAATGTTGAACTGGAAGCATATAGTTCCTTTCTTTCTAGACTTTGATCCATTTAACATAGTCCTGTTAAATATGAGACTGTCCAAAAATGCTTACTCTACATTTCTCAAGACTACATGTATCTAGCATACTCAGTACAATTTTTCTTATACTTAATTTTCCCCAAAGAATGACACGTGCTTTTAAAGTAAATATTTTCTTTATAACACATCAAAACTTCTTCACAGTCAGTTTACTTGCCAAGTGAAAAAAAGCAAGTATAATAACAATTAGCATTAGCTAATATTGAAACTGAGAATCTTAACTACTTGAAGGGTACCCAACACATAGTAAAGCATGTCTAAATATTTGATGAATAAATGAATGAGTGAATGAAACAAAAAACTAGGTTGCCATTATAACTAAGACTATAGCAAGTATCAGACAGGTATAGATGACAGATTTATACTGGTCAGGAATAGTCAAGACCAATTTTTAAATTCTTGAAAGGTCTTCATATAGGTGTAGGTCCATGTGGACTTTCCCTCATCCACATTGGCATGTCAACTGGTATTGTCATTATGCCTGTCTTGTTCAGACAACCATACTGCTGGGAATTCATGGGTGCATTTTTTTCCTGTCATAGATAAAGGACACTATCAAGCAGCAGGCATCCTGGTCCTTTGATTTCAAACCTTTCATGATATTCCTTAAGCCTTAGGGGTAAGAGTTGCATTGTTGAGGTTGGGAACCCCACATACACTTATTCTATATTTTTCAACCAGCTGTAAATATATGTATTTGTCTCTATCTCTAGCAACAAGAAGCTTCAAGGTCCTAATCCTAATGAATATCTATGGGTGGTCGATGACAACCAACAGACATGAAATCAGTTTACTTTCCAGATGAACTCTTATGTAGGGAATCCAATCTCAAGTGTTCAGCCTTGGGCACATGTGCAAGCAAGCAACACCACAAGGACTCAACCGATTGTATAGACATGTGTATATATAAGGTTTATGTTCATATATAACAGCAATAAAGAAGAGGTCATCAATTTTAGAGGGAGGTATGGGAGAAGTTTCAAGGTGAGGGGAATAATATACATGAAGTACTCATGTATGAAGTACCCATGTATGAAGTTCTCATACTGTTTTTGAATAACAAATAATTTTCAAAAGGATCCCCTAGGACCATATTAACATTAATTGTTTTATGTTTTGAAATTGGAAATCACCTCAACAGATTTTTTATGGCATAGACAATTTTCATTAAATAAATTATGAAAAATAAAAATGAATAACAGAAAACTTAATAACATTCCAAAGGTTTGTTTGGCTAGAACGGAAGGCACAATGAGAAATGGTTCAGTACCTCGGATAGCTCCAGGGAGTCATGGAAGCCAAAGCCCCAAATCTGCTTAACTGTTTCCTCCTTCCAACTGTAATCCTCGTGTTAAAGGATCCTGTCACTGTTGTGACTGATTCATTCTCCATGAAATAAGAGAGATTTCCTTGTCTCAGCACCCCCCACACACACACAAAACATACACACATAAACATCTGGCCTGCTTGTCAAAAGGGAAGGCATCCCTCTTGATTGGGGAATACAGTTGTCACTCTAGAAAGCTGACCCAGGGAGGCATATCTCATGGATTGTGACAGCTCATTCTGGGGAGGGCCTCTCTAGTTCACAGCATAGGGTAAGGGATTTACCTGCAGGACCTGATAAAGAAGCCATCTGAAAGTTGGACGAAAACATGTCACAAAACCATAATTCAGTGACACAGATTCAAATCAACAACTCTTCCAAAGATTGCTGCACTGAATCACGTCTACTTTCCATGAGCTCTTGTATCCATGAAATAACCTCTGCAATCTACCTATGAAATAATCATTATGATTAAAAGTAAAACTATATTATGTAGTATGTCTCAAAAGTCTATTTAAGTAAAACACTTTCAAGTACGTGCAGCTCCTCTTACCCACCCTATTTTTTTTCTCCTTTATGCCCCTGCTGAGTTCCTGCATGTGTTTCTGTTTTGTAACTGTCACCCTTGGGCTGGATATTCATTTGCATAGTTCTATCACATCAGGTTACAAAATTCCTTAAGAGTCCATGTTGTGGTCACCCCTGTATCATTCTAAATACAAAACTATATCCTAGACAGAGCAAGTACCAACAGCTTTGCTGGACACAGTTGAACTGAAATAACTCAACTGTGGTTTATGAAATGTCTGTTCTGAGCAGCATGATTGGGAACTATCCCAGTACATAATCTTATTACTGGAGAGAGAAAGGAGGAAGGGTTGCTGTTTCTGACAGCAAACATAACTCAGAGATTTGGGGCATCTGGAAACACTTACCCCATAAAGGACCCTACAAAAGAAACTAATACAAACCATGCCTTCTGATGAGAAGTTGCTGAGGATTCAATTTATGCTCTCTTCTCTAGAGCTGCATTTTACAATCTACAGGCTACATTATGAGAGCCCAGCAGAAGATGTACAAGCACATGACATCTTGGGCAACAGAGAAGTCTCCCAAGAAGAAAAAGGACAGAATAAGGAAAGTAGAGGAAGGAAGGGAGAGAGGGAGGGAGGAAGAGAAAGAGGTAGGCTTAAAAAGAAAGCATCATTAAAGTGTGGTTTGGGGAGCAATGAAAATCTTTCAATTGATAATTATAAGACCAGTAAAAAGCAGAAGCTAATCAAAAATCTCAAAATAAGAGAACAACCTTATTCTTGTTGACTCACGAGTTTGAATGTGTTTTTGTTTTTCTAGGAGGACTTCCTGCAATGCTTTGGAAGAGTTCCCTTACATTTGTTGAAATAGATTCTCAACTAAAATAACCCCAATAATGACTAAAATTTTACAGCTTTTAGTGTATGACTAGTTTTACCAACATCAGATTGACAGTCTATTTTTATTCTTACACAAATTTTTCTCTCACAAGCCATTGTCTGGTGAGTCAAGATAGTTATTAAGAATGTGGAATGCTCCCTTTAGAAAGCTTTCAGTGAGTGAGCTCTCTTCTCAATTCAGCAAGTTTTCCATCTCACTGGGAATCAATTCCATCAAATGTTTCCATCCAGCATTTACAGAACCATCACACAAAGCCTCCAATCTCACTTAAACATGAAAATCATGCAGCACGGATCCAAATTTCCATAAAAGTAACTCTGCTGGTGAATCCTCCTCATTTTCCCTTCCATCTGTAATGAGTAGTTTCATTTTTCTTTCCTGCCCCAAGAACACCTAATCCTCACATTTTAACAAACAGAATTTGAGAGCATTTGTTGCCAAGAGCCTCAGCATAACATAGCTCCGACAGTCCCCTGACGGCTGTGATGTTCCTGTGTGGATAGCTAGTTGCTATTACTTGTTAGTACTATTTTTTTTTTCTGATTCAGATATGATTAGTTGCAGGCAACATACTAAATATTTAAATTTAATCTAGTTAGGCTATCATCCTAAATTAAAGAAGTGTGAAAATTACAAGCATCACTTGGGCTTAAAAACATCAACCCATGGGCATTCTTCTTAACATGTCACCTCTGTTTTGTGCAGAATCAGGGATCCAGGTGAGGAGGACACAAAGTCTGAGTTGCAGACAGGGTTGAAATTGTAACTGTCTCAGTGCAAACATCTGGCAAGCCCCATACTCCCCACAGCTGGGAACAACGCAGAGATTGAGATGGAGCTGGGAGAACAGAATCTTCAAAGCTTAGACATAAGCCCAAGGATGACAGAAGGACACTCCTGCCAATTATAGGCTTACAATGAACAAAGAACAGGCCTAGAGATGTAGCTCAGAGGCAGAGCACTTGCCTAGAACTGTGAGGAGTTGACTCATATCTCCAGTGCCAGAAAAAAAAGACAAATCATACATTCAGCACATAGCAATTATCTTACAAAAATCACAAAATTAATATTTTAATGACCTATGAATCAAACTATGTTTTAAAAAATCCAAATGGTTATTTTAAGAACAATCTTTCACAATTATTAAATAACTGCTAGTAGTGTCATGTGACATAAAATAAATAATTACAAATATAAAACAAAATATATATAAAAACATAAATAAAATAAAATAAAATAAAATAGAGACATTCTGGGTTATTTTTTCTTCAACTAAGTACTATCCAAGAAATCACTAATCCTCTTGGTACTGGCGTTCTCTTTTTTCATCTGCAAAACAAAGATTGACTAAAATAATTAAATTTACTTCTAAGAATAAATAGGCATTTCATTAAGTCTGTACTCAAATCTGTCTTGTATTTAAGCAGCTACAAAAAGAGAAAATACTCTATATTTAATGCATGTGCTGTAGGTTTTAGAATTTACACTCTAGTTAGTCATACAATTAATTGACTTTTGTTTTTCTTTCAAAACAATAACAGATGAGTAGGATGAGCACAAAGAACCAAATAAACAACAGAGACCATGTGGCCATTCCTAGCTCTGCTTCTTCTAAGCACTGCAGAGCTCGGAGTGGAGGATAAGGGCCAACCTGGCGGCTGCTGGCCCGAACTATGCCAAGAAACTCCATCCCAACTCCTTTGAGCAGACCGTGTCGGCAGAGGGAGAAAGCATTCTTCAGCATCCTACACTGCAAAGCCCAGATCAGAGTGAGAAACAGCCTGCCAGGAATTGGATTTAACGTCTTGGAACCACACAGAGAACTCTGTCTTCTGCACCTGAATTCCATGGCTCTACAATGCAGTTAGAGACCAGAGTCAGCCTGTCCTCGGCACTGTGGCAATGCCCTGGCAGCCATGGGATCTGACTGAGAACAGCCAGGGGACGCTATTATTGCAGACTAAAGTATTTAGCAACACAAAAAAACTAAAAATCGCTCAAGGAAACCTGATGAGGATCCAAATACCATGAATGACATATTTCCTAATGATCACATCTAAGTTTGGCTCGAGTCGGACATATTACTTTTCTTAGAATAGAATATCTTGGACAGAATTAGGTAATAGTGTGAGTGATGGAAGTTGCAAAGAAAGCAGAATAAATGCTGAAAGTTTATCCTCACGGAACATGTGTAAGGAATATCCTTGAGAAGAAATGGCAACTATGTCTGCTGTGTCCCTATGCTGCCCACACGGCAGGCAGGGCTGATCAGGAACAGCCCTCAGGGTCCACAATCTCACCTTCTTTTTCTCCTGATAGAGCTGCAGACAATACTTGGAAGACTCTCTGCCCAATAGTGCTTACGTAAGCCAAGAAATCCATCACAATATACTTCCTTCACAGATGAGAAACTAGATGGTCAGAGGGTTAACTGATTTGTATAAAATCACATAGGTAGATCTGCCTACCAGTTTGAGTTTATCAACCCTAAGATTATTGCCAATGTGTTGTTTTTATGAGGTTTATGGAATTGAAAACTGTAATTCAAACCTACTGAGAAGCTAGATCTTATCCCCCATCACTATTAGTATGCATCCTGTCTTTATTATCATCATTTTCAATACCTAAACACACTCAGAGCTCTGACATTCCTGTTCTTACAGTCTCTTGTTCATTCAACACATTCATTCTACCCATCCTCTCCTGCATGCATTTATACATTTCCTCATTTTGAATCCCTGAAACATTTACTATGGGATTATACCACCTTTGCCACATCATAGTAAGGAAAAGACTTCACCTAAAATATTTTAAAAAAAAAAAAAAGCCCTGGAGGATCCAAAATGCACCAACTTACTGTTGCACAAACTTCTCCTGGGGAGACATAAACAAACACTTACCCAGATAGAACAATATAGAACAATAATGATAGATCAAAGTAACAATTCCAGGAAGGTCTGGCTCCTTGAACCAATGAGTGTATTGTGCTTACTTTACAGGAGCATAATGAGGGTTTGCGTAATCCCAGGCAGCTCTATCACCAAAATGTCTTAATGTGGTATGGATGATGGCACCCTATGGCTGCTTGGATGGAGACCCTCCTTCAGTTAACCTCCTCCCTTTATATACTCTGGCACTTACTGAGAGCAGACTACATAAAGCTGACAGGAAGGTCAGGGAAGGAGTGGCTGAAATCTCAGGTGAGAACTGAATGGCTTCCTCCATCTCTCCCTTTCTGATTGAATGCCAGCAGGCCAGATCACATAGGTCTTTTGCAAGTAGTCAAAGGTACTCTGATTAATACCGTAGTGGCAGCTGTGCTCAAAGGACAGCATCACACAACAGCTGCATTTAATTTTTTTTTTTTTGCTATTTGCCTACTTGCAATTGCATCTGTACTCTTGAGTAGTAAATATTTAATTTCCTAAAATCGACATAACTTACCATAAAATGTTATGGATATGTCTCTGTAGGCCTTTTCTGTTCAATCTTGAGTTAAACTTTTAAGTAGTCTATCTTAATTTTGTAATAGAAAAAACTAGAAGCCTGTCATGCTGTATATGAACTACAATGAAGATAAATTCACTGATCATAATTTTACAGGATTGTAATCCATTGTGATCAAAGCACTGGAAACAAAGGATGTAAGCCCTCTGGCATGTAAACACATGTAGGTGAAGAGGTAACAGGAGACTTGAATTCAACCCTCAACTCTTACACTAATGTTACAAGCTCACAACATTACAAACTTACACGACTTCCATCTCTTCCTTTTGCCTCAACTATAAAGTGAATTTCAAGTTGCTTCCTAAAACCACACTCCTGCTTTTCATTTTGCGCATCAATACTGCCATGGGAGGCTTCTATGTCTCTAATACACTCCCTCCCTCCACCCCTATGTTCAGCATGAGCAGTAGCTCTTCTGGGTGGTTACATAATTTTAAACAGGCAGTACATACTAGCCTCTGGTCCAATGCTCATCCAAGAGGAAACACTGGCAGAGCAGAAGGCAGAACCTTCCTATTTGTTGCTAGCTCAGAACATAGTATGGCCTGCCTCAACGAAATAATCTGATCTCCACCTTCTACCTTTCTCTCACTCAGCAAATTAAATAATGTACTCATTACTACTTCCTTCATTGTAATATGCCAGGTCAGCTGACTCAACAACAACCCATGAAGCATCAGGGAAAATCTCTGAAACTCCACAGACAACTGATTTCTGAACATACAAGGACTTGAGAGAGGTTCACATTTTCTAGCCTTATTCTTTCAGTTGAAGTTCCAGACAATCAGAGAGGAGGGGGAAAAAAGGATCAGAAATAGATACTCTTTATTCACAAGATGCTATCACACTGGAGAATGGGGGAAGGAAGACAATCAAGTCTTACTATCAGTGGGGGTTGATGGGTGTTTATTCTACATCATAGATTGTACCATTGTTTTAATATCCACACCAGAAGTTTTTTTTTTAATCATGTGTTTATTCATCCAGTATAGCAGGGTGGCAAAGGAGAAAACTCACTTGCTCCAGATCTGAAATCACCAACTTTTCTCTGACTTTTTATTGCTAACAGTAACCTCTTCCTCCTCTCAACGATAAAATGGCATAAAATATATTCATTCATTCGTTTTGAAAGTTTTCAACGTAGCATTACTAGCACTCTTTTCATACATTCCTTGGAAGAATCAAAGGGTACACATCACTTAATGGTTTGAACAAATCATTATAAATTAAAAAGTCTTCAGGATGACATAATACCAGATGGGTCCTTACATTAATGTCCTAAGATGTGGCACAATGTTGAGAACCCTCAAAGACTACATTTTTTTTTTCACTCAACAGTCCTAAAGGATATTCTTCTCCATTTGAAGGCCTCTTAGAGGTATTCTTCATGGATAACAATGGTTAGGAATTTGAGAAGACAATAAGTTCATTCAAACCTGTATTATTATTATTATTATTATTATTATTATTATTATTATTATTACAGAGGTAATACAGTAATAATTAATACAGTAAAAGTTCTCATTTTTCTGATTTCAAGGTGGTACCAGATAAGTTACAAATTGAGCAGTTTTGGATGGTAATACAGAAATAATTCCCAAGGGTATTTATTTACTTACACCTAGTGGTCAAAACTGGCCCATGAATATGAATATTACAGAAATAAATATCACATGTAAAAAAGCGTCAGTCATATAAGTTCTAATGACTTAGAAGTATAGCTTAAAGACTGCCTATCAAAAAAACGTTTTTATGGTTTTATCACCCTCTACTACCAGAAGCTTTTAGTCTATGACTGAGAACTTACTTCATAACACACAGGAGAGGAGTTACATTCCCTTACTAGTTTTAGCACCTGAGTGTTTCTGTAAAGAACACTCAGGATAAACTACTTCATTGCTGAGAAATGGTTCTAAAGAGTTATGCAGCTTTTTACAGAAGCTAAAATTCAAAAAAGGGAACTGAGATTGGCTGAGAACACACACCACTAGGCTTCTAATTCAGCTACCTTACCTATGACATCATCTCACAGACTACATCCTGCTGTGCTCAGGCTCAGGCATGGAAGAAACTTCTCCATCGTCCAGTCATTGGGAATGCTTACTCTGCTGGCTTCATTTTCTAGAATTCCTTATATCCCCCAGTGTTCTAACCTGTTCCTCTTAAGTTACACTTAAAAGAATAGAGAAAACCTGGAAAAATAAAATCAGAGATGAGGTAAGAAATAGGTGTGATGATAAATTTTTGTTGCCACTGTGGCACAATCTCAAATTTCCTGGTAGCAGGGCTGTTGAGCTCGTCCATGGGTTTATCTTTAATCAGGTAGTCATTGAAATTGAAATGGCTTTTTAAATGGCCTTCATTCATGGTGTTTTTGAAATATCACTTATTTGTATTCACCTCCAGGTTTAGGAAATAATAATAATAAGCAGTATATTCAAATAAATTATATACTCCTCTGTTGCCAAAATTATCCATAATGCTTTGCAAGCCTCTCTGAAGAATTGGGTTCTGATTTAGCCTATCAAACCACAATCCACAGAAGGAAAAAAAATGTGAAATAGCTCCATTTCATTCTTAAGTTTCATCTTCACATATATATCACTAAAAATGTTCCCTTAGGAAGCAGCCCCATTGTTAATTAGATGCACAAAGAAGAATCAGCTGGAAAATGGGTCCGGGAAAAAGAAATGTATGTGTTGCTACTGTGCCAAATCAGTGGCTTGAATTTCAGATCAGTAAAGAATATAATCTTGGGATCACAGGACAGTGGGGCCACTGGGAACATGTTCCTCTTAAAAAACTGGTCCAGGGCCACTGTATATCAACGCTGAAATGCTGGACTATGGATTTCATACACATGTAAGAATTAGAGGCTCAAAGAATTTTCAATTGTAGGTTCTATAAAACATTTATTACACATAAAATACACAGTATTAAGTGTCCTTGGAAATTTCTTAGTTCCCTTTTTTGAGGTTTAGCTAGTTACAAATTTGTTACTGTTCTTAAGGACACAAAGTATTCATGGTTGATCATTCTATAACTCTGCATGTAGTAAGAATCCTGCCATCAACTCCCCATTGAGAATCTTGTACTCTGATAGCATTGCTTAGATTCTGCACATAAAACAATATCCCACACTTATTGGTGTAAATGTAGATACATTTAATAATGATGATGATATAAATTAACAATCACAGAATTCTTCCCTGCATTGCAAATAATATGCATGACATATTTACATAGTACTGAGAACAACCCCTTTTTATAGGTGAAAACTGAGTTTACAGGTTAAGTATCTTGTTTCAAGTTGCTTCTACAAACTAGAATGTGAAACACAGGCAGCTGTTTCAGGTTCAGGGGAAATCAAAGCACTCAATCATAATACTATTCCATGTCTTTCCACAATGCAAACTCCCATTAATGGCTTTCACGTGAACACCCTGTCCTGCATCAGCGTGAACAATAATCACCTGGGAAAGATACTCAGCCTTCAAGAGCAAGAGGCCGCCAAAATGCAAAGGAAACTAAATTTGGTGGTATCAGTTTTCACAAAGAGACTACATCTGTAATGAGAATTGGAGAAAATTCTGGAGAAAAATAGCATTTCATACTGAGAACACCTTGGATCCAAAAATATTAAGACAAAATAGTATGCAAAGCACTTTCCAACAGTACAATGAGGCCTTTGGGCCCAGCTGAGCCACCACAGGCAGTTTCCAAAGAAAAGGCATCCATTGAACTGGGCTCAATGTTTAAAGCGTAACTTCAGACAAAACTCTTTTATGTCAAACTGCCCAAATGCGAATCATAACCTTGAAATACACCAGGATTGTTGGGGAAAAGGTTAAATAAACAAAGTTTTTAAAAAGTGTAAAGATATCTATCAGTTACAATTAAAGATATTTTTATTACATTTTAGTAAGCTGCTCCTTTTTTTGTTTCTATAGTAAACTTTACATTCTACAAACAAGAGACAGCAACGATCTAATTATTCAACAGTGGTTCACGCATTGAAAAGTGTGAACAAGCTGAGTGTTATGGTGTATGCCCGTACCATAGCCCTGTACTTAGGAGGCTGAGGCAGATGTTCAAAGACAGCCTGGGCTACATAGCAAAATCCTGTCTTAAAAATTATTGTGGGCATGTTTATATTAATGTAGCCACTAAACCTCATTCTTAAAATAATAATACTGTGAGAAAATGTTAGTGTACTAATTTAACAAAACTAATTTAAAGGGCCAGGTGTACTATTATTTATAGCTGTATATTTGTAGTTAGAGGTTACAAAAGTCACTAAATATGTGTAACTCCAAATGTTCACAGTGCTCTCTCTTCCAGCACTAAGGCTATATGGATTTTTATTTTTCCATCAATCTACTTATTTTTTTCTTTTTATGGTTTTTCAAGACAGGGTTTCTCTGTGTAGCTTTGCGCCTTTCCTGGAACTTGCTTTGTAGACCAGGCTGGCCTTGAACTCACAGAGATCCGCCTGGCTCTGCCTCCTGAGTACTGGAATTAAAGGCGTTCGCCACCAACACCCAGCCAATCTACTTATTTTTAATTAAGTTTTTTTTTTCACTTTGAAACCATGCTGTAAGAGTGAATGTTAGGCTGGGCAGTGGTGCTATATTCCTTTAATCCCAACACTCAGGAGGCAGAGGCAGACAGATCTCTATGAGTTCAAGGTCAGCCTGTTCTACAGAGTGAGTTTCATGACAGCCAGGACTACACCAAGACACCCTGTCTTGAAAATGGATTCAGACCTGCCCCATAAACTATTAGCCATATAATTTTGTCTGCATTACCTGAAAACTCCACACCACATTTTCCTGACAAAAAAAGTTGTATGCATTTCTATGCAATATAACATAGTGTTACTGTAAGATTAAATGAACACATACACACACAGACATACACACATATGTATTATATGCTAAAACATATATTACTGATTAAAATAGTGTTTGACATGTGGAACTCAGTAAATGCTAGTTATTGATAATGACATTACTAATTTTATCATTAAAGAATACTGATTCAACCTGTGGTCTTGCTAGAAAAAATACATATATTTTATTTACATTTTAATCAAAATAAGGGAGTCCTTAAAAAAAAGACTGCCTTTAACAGCACAAATACTTACTTGTAACACTAGTTTATCTACAGCACTGAGTGTAAACTAAGGGCTATGCTCTAATTATGACAATCAATATTTACACCAACATTGGAATTATGACATAAACATTGGTATTACTCTGGTTTTGGGCTTCATCTCCCTTACATCTATGGACAGTTTTGGGGCATTCTCTCTGGCTGCCACATTCATTCGGTTCCTAATTGAATAAGCAATGTGGGAATTGGGAAGCAGTTCATTAAAGGACAATGAGAATGGTCACGTCATCATCATCATTATTGTTTATTATTATTATTGTTGTTGTTGTTGTTGTTGTTGTTGTTGTTGTTGCTACTAAATCACACCCTCTAAACCCTTCCCCAAACACCCACAGCCTGGCCAAAGCATGTCAGGGGACACATTTTCCCTCTTGTCTGTGTTACAGTTCTGCACCAGTCCAGCTAGGTGACTGCACATGCGCAGTTCAGGGGGGCTTAAGTCCTGCATCTTGCGTCATCAGTGTGCGCTGGCAACTACATGCACAGTGGTGACACACACCTTTAATCCCAGCACTCGGGAGGCAGAGCCAGGCGGATCTCTATGAGTTCGAGGCCAGCCTGGGCTACAGAGTGAGTTCCAGGAAAGGCGCAAAGCTACACAGAGAAACCCTGTCTCGAAAAAAAAAAAAAAAAAAAAAAGCTAGAGGCATACACCATCCTCTCTCTCTGCTCTCTCTCTTCTTTCCCCTCCCTCCCTTTCCCTCCTAATAAAGCTCTAAAAACTAACACTGGGTTCTGTCGTGACCGTGACCTTTCCACACGGTAACCAGTGCCGCAACCAATGTCATTTATCATTCAGTCTGTAGATGTAGGTAAAACCCAGAAAGTTTCAAAATGTCAGGGAAAGCCTTTCCCCTCGTAGCCTTAAAGCTCCAACCCTCCAGAATGTTTCCTGGCAAACAGCTTCTCTAAGCTGGCTGTTCTGCATGGATGAAGTCTGTAGACCCCTCACATTCTGCAGAAATAAGAGAGCACACAAACATGTGATTTAGGGCAATACACCTTGCTGTGTTGTTCTCTGAATATGAAACCCTCAGTTCCATGTGTAACTCTAAAAGAGTGTCATGAGTGAGATGTGGGATGGCCTGGCAAGGTCCCCCATCTTGTCGTCAAGCAGAAAAGGATCCCAGAGGAGTCCTTGCTCTTTCTCTGCAAAAGACATGCCACTCTTCTCCAAAACAGAATTCTGAAAGTCTTTGTTTCAGAATGTGACTGACGACATACAAACTGGATTTTATCTATGAACAAATCAGATTAGAGAAAAAGTAAAGCAAAATCATTTTTAACCACATATAGAAATTAATTTCCAATTTAATCCTTTGTGTAAATTTAAATCAAACACGGTGGTAAAGACTCAAAATTTTTGAAAGGACAAAACCCACACAGATACAGTGCTTTCCTGCAGTATGGATCTGTTTCAAATCCTGTTCTACATTGGAGGTCTATCGTAGCAAAAAGTTAGTGAAGGCACTAGGTTCCCAGATGTTGCCTCCTTTTAATTCCTCCGACACTTAGAAAGCATGATTCCTTTCTCACAGGCCACCTTGCTTTTCTGCACCCTTGACTTGGGTTCAGAATGAACAGGGAGACTGAAGTTTCATTCTCAGGTTTCTGTCCTATTTGTCAAAACACTTGGTCAGAAAACACATCCATTTCTGGACAGTGTGTCAACTGCCACCTTGAATAACAGCTCTCATGCCACGTCTGGATTGCTGCATGGACTTCTGAGCTGCAATGACTTTCTCCATTTCCCATTGGATGACCGCTTGCTCGAATGCCAGGCACCAAATTCACATTCCCTGTTTTGCAGGAGTCTCAAAAAGTCTTGTGGACTTCACACAGTACTATTTAGGGGACGTATATCATCTCTGTTCTCCATAAGGACTTAACATTCAAAGGAAACAAAAATGAGGAGAAAGTACAAGCCAGGAAAAGATGCTCCACACTTTTTTTTAATTTGCATAGTCACTGGAGGCTTACTGATGGTGAGAGATAACTATATATATATTTATATAATTCTTTCACAGTGTGAGTTCAGACAGAGTCTCTTACATCTGGAACCAAACCAGGAAGAGCAGCACGTGGGAGGCACTTGACACCTTGGCTTGGGAAGCTAACCACAGTCTTCACAGATACTGAGAGGCATATGACCTAAGGGAAACCCTTGGTGTAGCTGAACCTCAGTTCAGCTCTTTGGGACTCTTCCCAGAGATCGTGGTGGGTTATTAGTAACAATGACTTTTCTGATTAAGTCAGTTTGTGTATATTCTGTCATTTGCAACTCAGAGGCCTATCTGATCCACATATTTTGTTTTTACTAAAGACAATTTTGCTTATAACACATTTTGATCATGCTGTCCTCTCTCTCAACTCCACCTCCTCGATCCTTCACACCTCCCCACCCACCCAACTTCATACCCTTTCATTCACTCTCTCTTTAGAAAACAGACAAACAAACAAACAAGACAAAAACACTAGAATTTCAAAGCAGAAAAAAAACTAGAAACACACACAAAAAAAATCATAATCCACATATTAAATCATTGGAATTCTGGTAATTCTCAGTAGTAAAAAAATTAAGAAAATGTGGTTGATTTTCAAAAATAATTGCAGTTATTGTCACCCTAAGCTACCTTTGCACACCAAGCTATATTGCATTCTGCGCGCGCGCGCACACACACACACACACACACACACACACACACACACACACAACTTATAGTGTTGCATGGACTGAGAACACTGGAGATCATGACTCAGATAAGGAATTCTGTGTTGTGATCTGAGTTGGAAACATCGCCTGCAGCTCCTATCTTGAGCACTTGAACCTCGGCTCAGGATTGCAGCACTATTTTGAAGGCTGCGGAGGCCAGTGAGGCCAGGTTGGCAGATGTTAGTCACTAGGGGCGGATGTTTAAATTTTATACCTACTCATAGATCGGTCTAGCTCTCTCTGCTTCCTTGATCCGTTGGCACCACATGAACAGCTCTGCTCAGAGTCCCAACCACAACCCAGGGACTGGCCACATCCCTCACCACCCCTTCCCTGCTGTGGAACACTTTTCTCTGAGCAGAACAGTGATTATCATCTTAATCAGAGCAAGTATGTTACCAGCGAGAGCCCTCAACAAGACCAGTTGTTCTCTCATAGAAGATGGGACAGGCCATTTTATCCTCACCTGAGATTCCAGCCACTCACTCACCTCCTGCAGTCCCACCTCAAAGGTTAATAAAATTCTGCCCTAGATGTACGTGGTGTCAGAGGTGCTAGAACACATATGATGTGGAGACCATCTATGGGGGACTTCATCTATGCAACTTACGGAAAATCATTGTCTATACTGAGGTAGAACTTTTAGGGGTGATACTGTTTCCTGTGGCCCCTAAATAGTTCTATAAGTAACTGCTTACCTGTGTTCTCATAAATAGGCCCCCAAAACTCATTGGTCTTTCAAGATGGATGTGGATGAATAATTACTTTTACCTGCTGGTGGTGTCCTATTTACGGTTACAAAGACGATTGTTGGTGTCTTCCTGGAAAATGTGACTACAATACCTCCATACCATAATGGATGGCAATCTCTCTGAGGCTCTGAGCCAACAGGAAGCATTCCTTGCAGATTGTTCTACCAGGCATTCTGTCGCAGCAATAAGAAATTAACTAAACATTATGATTTCCTTCACAAGAATATTTAGTGTTTTCCTGAAAAAGAATTTAGGAGACTCAGATTGATGATAGAATGTGATCATCTGTTTTCTTCATTGTTGAGGGTAAAATAGAGCAAGACAGTTTAAAACTTAGTATCCTACAGACGCAGTTCATGGTCACCAATCCTTGAACTTCTATAGCTCTAAGTACAGCATAATATACAGTGCTGCGTGAGCTTTGGGATCAGGCTCTCTGAAGGTGAGTCCCAGTTCCAACCCACAGCAGCTTTGCCAGTCTGAACTATATAAATCCCACAACCATGCATCGGTTTATCTGTAAAACTATAATTTACAAATACCTACCTCTAATGAGATTTGTAAATACTGTATAAGAGAGTAGCTAGAAGGTGCTAAGCACACTGATTAGCATATATTTAACAGTCCATTAATGTCAACCACTGTTAATATTATTCATGCCGTTGGCATTTCCGATGTGGTATGATGCCCTGCTAGGGAAAGCCCTCTAAGAATTCCGTATTTGACCAAGGTTAGCACTACATGTATGTTTCGTATTGCCATTTACTATTAAAGATCTGTTATCCCAGATGTGTTCTGTTCTTTGAGTAGATGGCTTTTGAAACTAAAGTACTGAGAAGATTCCAGGGCTAAGGGGAGCAAAATGCGCTGTAGGTAAGCTGCCTCTCAAAAGGCTGGGCAGCTCTTGACATACTGCTGTTTGCTTTTTGCTTAAAAACAGCTTTTCAGCACCGATGCCCCTACAAGGACATTTTGGTCTCAGACTAGAAAAGCAGTGAATGACTACAGGACATCTATGGGGGGGATGACCTCAGGGTTTCTAAATATCCGTTTCATTTCTAGTCGGTGTTTTTAGTGAGAGACCAGTGCCAGTGGCTGGAGGAGAATTATTTGTTTTGGAATATCTGGCTTCTATGCATTTTTGTGAGCTTTTTAAACAAAATAATTACCTGGGAGAATAACACCTCTCATAAATGTTAATGGTTGGTTGGTGTGTTGGCACAAACTGTAGCAGTAAAAACCATCTCGTAAGGGTACTTGGAAATGTATGTGTTGATTTGGTCACCACTATAACGTGGTTATGGTATGTTTGGAGTTGACATCTAAAGTCTCCTTTTTAAATATGATCCATAAACAATGGTTGTTGCTTTTGTTTAGATTTTACATGCTTCTGAGAACTGATGAATGTTCCCTACCATGACTTCAAACACAGTAATAATTTCCATACATCACTACATATGACTGAAGAATGATTAATGCATTGTTAACAATTTGAAGCTGAACAAATAAATGCCCAGGAAAAAATTGTCTTTTTTATGAGTATTTTATTAATAAGAAATTTCTAGAAACTAGCATTTCTTTTTTTTTCTTGTAACAATGATACCCAATGCTCATAATAATGACCTTGATGCCAAGAACCCTTTGAGTCCCACTGATAGATACATACAACCTCACTACTCAGAGCATAATCCTTGAACGAACAACACCAGTATCACATGGGAGCCTGTTAGACATACAGAACCCCAGGCCCTAACCCAGACTACTGAATCAGAGTGAGTATTTTAACATGATCCCCAGCTGATTCACCTTCACATTACATGTTGTGAGGCACTGCTATATGCTCACGGAGAGTTACAAACCTCTGATCTCCAAGATCCTTTCAACGTGGGAGTCACAATCTAAGGGAAATTCTAATGCTGTCTTCTAGAAACATAATACATGTGAAGAACTACTCGGGAAATGCAAGTCATTCATTAATTCATTGTTACAACAGATACCTATCAAGCGTCCATCATTCCAGGCATTGCCCTAGTCACTGGGACAAAGCCTCCCTCTACTTTAGAGGGATAATACAGACAATGGACAAACAATTAGGGAAATCGATCATCTCTCAGGCAACAATGAATGAATGGCATAAAAAGGAAATGGGATGAAGAGGATAGGGAAGTGCTGTGGGATGCTGCTTTTAAAATTCAGAGCCCAGGGATATCTTGTGTGTAAGACAGCATCAGAACAAAGATACAAAGGAAGCCAGGCAGTGGGCGCTGCACTGCTAGAGAGGGATTCGTTCAGCGGAGTAAGTAAGGCAGAAGACCTAGAGCAGAAAGATGCTGAGCACACCTAAAGACACTAACTTCTCTCCAGTAGAAAAGTAAGAGGGAGAAGTACGGAGGAGATCAGTGAGGTAGGACAAAGGCTACCATGTAAGAGCTAATAATTAGCAAACACATGGCCTAATTGCACTACACACATTTGGAGAAAGACCAGGTGGGTTCCATGGTCCCGAAGACTGCCCCTGACACATCTCCACAGAAAGCCCTTCCCAGAGAAGGTGAGGGTTCAGAGGCTGCTGAAAATACAACCTGCTTCCATCAGAAAGCAATTTATTCTTCTTTGCTTTGGGGGAGATTTTGACTTAAAATATAGTTGCTAAGTACTCCTGGCAAAAACCAGATTCTGTTTCAGAGGGTCTGGCACATACTTGGCAAGGAGCATACTAAATTGGAATTAAATAATAATCCCATGAGTGGCTCTAATTCAGAGCCATATCTTGGCTACCCTTTTTAGACTTGTGTTCATAATCATCCTAGAGCACATTTCGACAGCATTCTAGCCATCTTGTCTGAACATCTGTTTCGGGAACTGGGCTGCCTCTGGCCAATGTGTGCTCTCATCCCAGACAGCACAGGTGACCAGTGCCATGTCCTTAATATTACCCATGCACATCTTGTGTTTTTGAGTCTGTGCCAAGTTCTCATTGGGAGATGCATGGTTTGAGTAGCAAGGAAAATGTTCTCTTCTCTCTGCCACATGTAAACCACATGAAAGGAAGTATGACTATACTGTTTAAGAAGTCATGCCAGTAACTGTAGGGATTGGCCCAGCCTACAAATAAGAGCAATCAGTTTGTACAACCTTTGTACATGGGATAATCTAATCCATGCTAATCTCTCTCCATTATGGCAATGAAGACGCTACAATCATTCCTGATGCAGAAAGCCTTCAATCAAATTAATGGTCCACGTCAGCTCTATTTAAAAATATTTCCTCTTTTCCTTCCAGAATGAAGAGTGTATAAATCTGTCTGGGCTGAATGAGCCTCCCAAGGATTCTCAATCTAATCCAGCCAAAAAGGAATTTGTAACTGAAATGAAAAGGGGGAAAAATTAAATAAAAATAAGAATAATAAATGGATGTCATTATTCACTTAGACAGATATAATCCACTTAAAGAAAATTAATTTATATAAGAAATTTAAAATTAAGGGATGTGACTCATAGAAGGTTTCCTTTTCCCCTCAGTTATCTACAGAACTGGAACTGCATAGGCTTCATGAGAACCATGAACACATGAACACCTGAACAAGGCAGAAAAGGCTCTGTTCAAAGATGCCCAACTCCGGTGGTAGACAAGGCAGCACAAACTAGAACCTTCCTGCCCCTCACACATCACGGTAATCTACAGAGTTGCCTGGTAGAGAGGCTCCTCTAATGTGCTCCAGTATTTCTTCACAGATCATTAACTACTTGTGGGGGGGGGGAAATGAACTACAAAATTTAAAGTTAAAAACAGAAGGAATCATTTCTAATTGAAAGTCCATCACAAAATGAAGACACAGAACTCTGAAATTTTAATGCAAGTCAGAGGGAAATTTACAGATTTGATTTCTGTAAAGTTTAATTCTCACAATTCCCAGAGACTTTTCTGGTGTACCACAGGAACCATACTTGCTACGTCAATGCGTATTTCCAAGTAATTACACAACCATCTAGGCCACAGCTGAAATAACCAAGTGCTACAGGTGACGGGCAGTGTTGAGAAAGGAAAATGTCTGTTCAAAGGCTGACATTATCAAGCCATAACCTTTTTGGAGAGACAGTCAATTCCAACTGAAATAAGAGGAAGGAAGAAAGCAAAGAGAAAATAAACAAACAAACAAGCTATTGAGCCCAAATTAGTATCTGTATTTGCAGAACTGAGCTTAAAGAGATTACCAATCAATAAACAATGTCTCAAGATGTGAGAGAACATACAGTTACGCATTGGGCATCCATAGCATACAGCCACCTAAGAATTCCCCTAAGAGACTCCAGTAAATCATATGCATATTAAGATTCATGATCTGATGACCCTTCAAACTAGCGGGGTTATGTTTTTACAGGACATAGAAATGAGCCCAGATTATTGTGAGAGCCCCAGATGTCTGCTTATGCCTATATTATTCCAGCACTGATGTATTTTCTTGGGTTCTGGTTGTCTACAATGGAAGAATATGGCATGGCAGGAACACTTTATTCTTCAATGACCACAGATAACACTTTCCATTTCCAGTGACCTGCTTTGCAGAATCTTATGTAAGTTGAACAATCCATTCACAAACATTGTCCTCTTATTTTACAGACTAGAAAATCGAGATGTTTAATGATTTGCCCAAAGGCTATTACAGCTTATTTGAGTAAATCTAGGCCAGAAACTTGGGTCTCCCGGCTCTTTATCAGCTGCTGTTTCCACTATGTCAGGTTACCTTGTCTATGAGTCATCCCCACTACAGGACAGAACTTTATCTTCCAAATCCAATTCAAATGGCCTACATTTTTAACTCGCCATAATTACTAAATTGGACCAGAAGTTTAAAAGCAACTGTTTTTTCTATTACAGTGAGAATTTTGGCTCAATAGCTATAAATGTCTTACTCACAGCATTGTACAAAACACAAGCCTTCCCAGATTTTTGTTATCTTCCTGGGCTGTCTCCAAATAAGCATTTTCAGTACAGCATGATATGGGGAGAGCTGCAATTCATATACAGAGAATGATTCGCCAACCCAAGGCTTCTAACTCCTTTCCAAACCTATGGACTAAGTAGGATTTTAACATAATGTCAGTTCCTAGTAATAGCTGATGCTTATTGAATAAGCCCCTCAAGTCATTCTTGTTACTTGGTGCCTTGTATCTCAGCATCTCACTTAACCTTTATCATGACCTTGAGGGGTAGGTACAGTGAATTCCACTCAATCAATGACCCAGCTCATGTCCGGAAGTCCTTAATCTGCCAAGATCAAATATAATAAATAGCCAACACTGGCATCCTCCATTATGATAAAATGCCCCTAATATTGTATCCTCAATACCCAGATAACATTTTCTAGGAGAGAGGACATTCTTCAGACCCTGCCCTTTCTCAATGACTACAGAGAAGGAAATAAGAGGAATATACCTGTAAGTCTAATAGAAACATGGCTTTAGTTGTGTAAGCCTTCTAAATCAGTTTCTAATATCTAGCTCTGTAACCCTGTGTGCCCAACCACAGCCCTTTCGAGAACATCAACTCAACCCCTTCTGCTGTTCTAGAGGAGTGATGCTAGGCCTCTGTACACTGGCCACCCTACAAGCAGACGTCTCCCCAAGTGCAAACTGAACATCCTAATAGTGGGACTTTGCCTTGTTGGGAAGAGTTAGTGAATGTATTAACAGAGCCCTTGGGCAGCACCATGAAGCAAATTCTCCATATTTGATGCTACTGATGATATCATCTTTATTCTCACAAAGCAAGCAATCCAAGGCAACAGCACCTTTCCATACCTTTGGCTGACTGTTTACCTTACTGGCATTTAGTGAGCACCGAGCTGCAGTAGTGTTCTACCCTGGGGACTGAGGAATGGGAGAGTGAGAAGGCAAAAACAGATTTGCTCTGCCCTCTGGTGCCTGCCTTTCCTCTGGGAGAAAGAAGACAAACACAGATGGGAACAAGAGCAAATATTCACAAACCAGAGAAACTTCCACCCCCAGTGTGAGGGATGAATGGAGCCCTGGTGGTGACCAGAAGGAGACAGGCAGCTTCAGAGGCCAGCGGGATTGCCCTGGCTGTGTCACAGCAGGGACAAGGAGAGGCACTGAGAGCAGAGAATAAGAACAGCACAAAGGCTCAGCGGTTGCACTGGATGGTAGAAGGAGGAATGGATCATTTGTCTCCAACGGATGCTACGGACATGAAAAAAAATAAAGGAGGTAGACATGCTTCGTAAACTGTAAAGCTGAGCAACTTTCAGATATGATTTCCAGTGCATGTGGCTCTGATAGCCTAAGCCAGTCCTACATCCACAATTTATCATATGGCTGGCAGCTGTGTGGATCTCTCTCCTAGACCTCAGCTTGTTTGGGGAGCCATGCAGCTATTATACGTGGAGGTACAGAACCTGGTGATAGCTTTATCTGCCACACACAGGTATGCGGAGTTGGGAATCAGATAACCATAGCCTGGGGACCCACTTTGTCACTGCCTAGCTCTGTGATCATGTACACCTCCTCCCTGGGCCTCAGGGTTTGCTCATCTGGAAATTACAGCTAATAATAGCTACCTCCCTTACAGTCTTTTTTTTTTTTTGGAGGGGATACTACACAAATTAATTGATGAAAAGTTCTGAGCAGAGTACCTGCGATCTCCTAAGTATTATATTAGTGCTGGTGTTACTCTAATGAGCTCTATTAGTGTACTGCTTTCTGCCTTGCTCTAGCTCTTCACTACTTCTCTGGGTCAAGGTAGTCAGTAGGTAGGTGCACTTACTTTGCAGGCTCCTGGAGATGCTGGACATTGTCTTATTGTGGGAATGAAAGGGAACAGGAGATAGAAATGGGTCCTAGACCTTAATAATAAGGTTAGCAAGAACAAGAGTGGAAAGAGGCGGCAGTTCCATCCAATCAAAGGCTCTCATTTTCACCCAAGCAATAAAATCAGTGTTTCCCCCAAGCATTCCCAGTACAAAGGCCTTAAAGTTTAAATGAATGGGCAACATACCTAGTGTTGCCCAAAATAGCCATGAAGACCCATAGTAAATAATATTAGGAGGCACACACATATGTTTTTCCAACTTACTTATTTCTCCTTTTTCATCCACATAGTATGGTGGTTCTTAAATTCTTACAGCCTATAACCCTCTGAGGGAATTTAGACAGCCACTCAAGCTCCACACAATCCTATCACAAGAAGCTACAACCTGAAAACCTGGGCTTCAGGTCCACATCCCAAGAAGAGCTGCAGAGATTCGGGTAAACACTTGGGAGTCACCCACTCTATGCCAGGCTTTCTCCAATTCCACTCATTATCTTCATCAATTTAACCAGTTATATATAAGTAATAATGAGGCATTTAGTCCCTGTGAGTTTGTGTACCTACTGGAGATTTGTTTGCTGCAGGTTTTAAATTTGATTGTAAATTACAATACATGGAGTTATTTCAGTTTCTAGAAATTTGTCAAGATGTGTTTTGTGTCCCGAGATGTGTTCTATTTTAGAGAAGTTTCCATATGCTTCAGAATATAATGTGTATTCTTGGGTGTTTGGGTGGAATGTTCTGTAGATATCTCTTAAGTCCATTTGTCAAGTCATTGAATTCTGATATTTCTCTGCTTATTTTTTTTTGTTCAGATGATGTGTCTATTGGAGAAAGTGGCGTATTGAAATCACCTACTATTATTGGTGGAAATTAAATTTTAATTCTAGTAGTATGCTTTTCATGAATTCAGGATCTCCAGTTTGGTGCATATATGTTTAAGATAGTTGTGCCGTCTTGGATAACTGTTCCCTTGATTAGAATGAAGTGTCCTTCTTTATCTCTTCTGATTAGTCTTAGTTTGAAGTCTATTTGTCCCAGTATTAGGATAGTGACACTTGCTTACTTCCTGGTCCATTTTGATCAGGATGTTTTCCCCACACTTTCACTTGAAGGTAGTGTCTATCTTTAGAGCTAAGACTAGTTTCTTGTAGACAAGAGAGGGATGGATTTGTTTCAGCCACCCTGACTGGAAAATTAAGGTTACTAATATTTGGTTATTATTAAAAGATACGTGTTGATTGTAGACATCATTTTTAATAGTTGTTTCCTTAGTCATACTTATTGTTTCAATAATTATATCTTCCTTTATTTTCTTTTTCCAATCTCTTGGCTATATTCTTCCCTCATTTCAGATAAAAATACTGCTTCCTATATTTATTTAAGGTTTGGTTGTTAGATATAAATTTTTTGTGGCTGTTTATGTTGAGTCAAGTTTTTTTTTCTTCAACAGATTTGAAGGACGGTTTTGCAGGACACAGTAGTCTATATTCACTGTAGGGGTCTTTAATACTGCTCAGACTCTTCAGGCTTTCAAAGTTTCCATTAGAAAATTATCAATTGTTCTGATGGGTTTTCCATTATAGGTGACTTGTGTTTTTTTCTCATGTACCCTTCAATCCTCTTTCTTTGTTCCATATATTTAGTGTTTTAGCTGTGATATGCTGTGGGGAGTTTCTTTTCTGGTCTTGTCGATTGGATTTCTATGTGCTTCTTACATCTACACTGGTGTGTAATTCCTTAGTGGGAAGTTTTCTGCTTATTAAAGAGCTGACTGATGAACATGTACAGTTCTTGTTGTAGTCTCAATATTCCCTACATAATACGATGTATATGTGCTATATGCAAATAATGTACTATTTCTCAAAGAAACTTCAGTTCTTGCCAGTCTTGGTGCCTGCCACAGGTCCTACAGTTCGATTTAACCTCTCAACTCAGCCAGTTCCTACATATCTTGTACCAGACCTCATCGGCATGAGTCTTCCTAACCCTCCCCTCCACATACCCTCTCTAATCTCCAGACCTAATTTTACCCCCATAGCCAGTACCCTGGCCTAGTCTGTGTTCTGAACCTCTGTCTCAACCAAGAAGCCTCACCAGCACAGAGGTTTTCCTACCATCTGACACCATCCCTCACACTATAGCAGGCTGTTCCACCATCAGCTAGGTCTGAGTCAAGATGTTCACAGATGAGAAAGAGTTTAATCCTCTTGGGCAAAACTCTCTTTGACATAACCAAGCACCATGTATGCTCCTATTTGCATAGAACATGTCATTTCAGAGAGGTTAAAAACGTGCAATTAAACAACATCACCAGACCTGTAATTCTGTATGCTAACCCAGAGGTGGCTTATCTGGCAGGTCTGCAGTGGACATTGGTGTGGCCCCTACATCTTGGTCTAGAATGTTGCCTATGATCTTCCTTCATCACCACAGCACAATCAGCTACAGAGACTTCTGTATCAACCTGATTTTTCTGATGAGGAGACAGAAGTCATATGCACAATCACATGCCAGTTAGAGCTGTCTACTACACAACCCCAGTCTTCTCGTTGGACCCACCTGACACGTACCTTCCCAAGGTGTCACAGAGACCCAAGGCACTTTTATTCTTTATGAAAATTCTATAGGTAAATAAATACAATTATTAGATATAATAGTTGTTAGGAAAGCCTGAAGGAAAATAAGTCTGCATTTCCTCCTCATCTCCACATTAAATCTGTTACCAAAGACACATCTCTGAATAGGCTAAGGCTCAATACAGAATGGGTTTTATAGCACACCAGTTATGAAGATGACAGAACATGACTCTTCATTGAAGAGACAAGATGAATACAGAGAAATACAGAACACAAGCAAAAGCAAAATACACTGAAATATGAAGAAAACAACTGAATCTTTAGAGAAAACTTTTTTTGAAAAGAAAAAGATGTAGCTGCTTTGAAACGGAGGAGAGACAGAGTACAGCTTTTCCCAGTAGTGAAAAGAACATAAGCAAATAGAGTGAATGAGTGACTTGGAAGAGATACACTATAATGATGAATAATGGCTTCACGATTACTATGTTGGACAGGCTTGAGATGGGTCTCATCCAAAGTAAATTCCCCTAGAAAAGCGGAGTAACTACTGAAACACGCTGAAGTACTTGAGCCCACACAGTGCTCACACCTAGCGCTGCACTGGGCTTGTACTTTTCTGTCCAGTGTGCTGAGAGAGGGCTGTTCACGAAGGAGGAACATGTACAGGAGAAAAACCTCAGCAAAGAACAAGGTGCTGAGGGACTGCCTCTTGCACTAGCTAAGAAATGGCTGCCTTGTAGGATTCTTTTAAGAACATTCTGAGCCTTCTGGAACCTTGGTATCTCTCCTAATCTTTTCCTAATGATTTTTACCTGTTTGTTTTCTTACAGTTCTTTGTGTTCCTGACACACACACACACACACACACACACGCACACACACAAATGAAATGTGTGCATTTTATTCAGCTGAAAGCTACTCATCATCTTGATCCATGGAAATTAGTTATCTATTCTTTATCCTTTTAGTAATAACTCATTGCACATGGGGTGAAGGCTAGATGGCACAGATGCACTGCTAAAGTTCATATAATTAGGAAAAGACAGTTAAAATAAAAAGTAACATCATTAATAGGCAAAAATTAGTACAAACCCAAATGCCTTCTAACAATAAACGGACAGGTCTCTATGTTACAGTCATGCAACAGAATTCTACAGTCAACTGAAATGCACAATGGCAATGGCTCTGAGGGTGTTCCACTGCATGAAAGAAGGACATCTCTGGAGTTTGCGGTTATTTATTTGTCTGCACAGCATTCTTGAATGAGGGCATTTTCATGATGGAGATTAGTGGTAGCCAAGCATTGTGTTTAGGTAAAGGCTGAGACTATACTGGAACAAAAACATACTGTTCCTATGAACGCCTGAGAAGTTCTATATCTTGGCTACAGTATTGGTTACGTGTTATAGTTTTGATCTTAATAGCCCTGGAATCTCACGTGCTATGGTCTTGGTCCTCCACCAGTGTTTAGAGTGGGGCCTTTGAGACATGGTTGGATCACATATGCTCTGACCTTATCAATGGGTCACTCCACTGATGGGTTTAGAGATTAATGGGATATTAGAAGGCAGGATTATTTAAGAGCTGAAGCCTAATAAAAGAAGTAGGTCATGGGAGACGTGTCCTTAAAAGAGTGTTTTGTCTACTGGACCATTTTCTTTGTTTGCTTTCCAGCCATGATGAGATGAGCAGTGTCACAAACAGGAAGATGCTCATCTCCTACTGACTGGGGTGTTCATTCTCAACACTGGAGAGTCTATCTCCTTGTATTTATATGCATTTCTTCAGGACAATTGCTTCCTTTGTTTTCCATTTCCTCCATTCATTCTGTTAATTTTGTTAATGCTGCTCTCTTTTTTCCAGAACCCAAATTTTTGTTCTTTTTAGTTTTTATTGTAAGAAGTTTTTAATTAAGATAGAATTATGTAACTTCTCCATATGTGTTCACAAATTTGCATATACACACACATACATACAACCTTCCCAGCCCATTTTTGTTGTTTGTATGTCATAATCTTAAGCTCTTGAACCAAAGCAATGGCCTTCTCCATGGTGTACATCCACCAATAACAGAGGCAAAGAAATCACCAGTTTTGCTAATAAGCCTGCCAAGGGTTCTTTGGGTGTTTGTTTATTTTGTTTTTTGTCTATTCTCTTCCTCTAATAAGACAAACTATCCAACTATTTTCCTTTTTTAAATATTAATTAAAAATGCTCAGCCAATAGCTTGACCTTATTACTAACTAACTCTTACAACTTAAATTAACCAGTTTCTATTAATCTATGTATTTCCACATGGCTCTTGGCTTTACTTGTCCTCCATCATGTCTTGTTCCCTCTGCATCTCCTGGCAACTCCTTGGACTCTACCTTCCCAGTGTCCTTAGTTTGGTTGTCCTACCCACCCTTCCTGCCTGGCTACCAGCCAACCAGCTTTTTATTAAGCCAATCCTAATGACAAATTTTCACAGTGTACAAAAGGATTATATTCTCTAATTTTGTCAAATACAAATGGACTGGATATTGTAACTGTAATTCTTACTTAATAACTGTTTTGTTGTATATAATCTTATTATGTTAAAGTTAAAACCTTCCTTCTTAATTAGACCAAAAGGGGGAAATGCTATGGAATAATCCTTTTGTATACCAACTATTTTCTTAATCACAGTCTCAGAAGTGTAATAATACTAACAGTCTCATTTTTACATATTATAGATACTTCCTCATTCAAGAATTATGCTCCAAGGATACATACTGTCACCCACTCACTGTCTTATGTTCTGGATATTCGCCATCAGATATGTTTCATTGACCCCCCTAGATCAGCCCTCTTCTGTGGCATTTTTACTGCTGGCCCTCCCTCACTGTCCCTTTTGACAGCTAAAAAAAAAAAAGCTAGAGTGGTTGCCACCCCAGAACCCTAGCAAAAGTTAGAGCATATCCTGAGAGGAAGAAATGAGGGTTAGTAGTTAGACAGATGTTTTGATAGTGAGAGAGGACCTGACTAGGTAATAGAGATGGCAAACTTCCAAGATGGTTGGCTTCTTCTTCATGCTTCTGATCTAAGACAAAAGCATAGCAACTTAAACAGAAACCTTGTAGGCTTTTTCTCCTGCCAGGAGGCCCTTGCTGATGTTGATAAAGTGGCTCAGCAAGTTCAAAGCCAGACCAGGACATGTTTACACAGCAGTTACAGACCAATCAGCCACCCTGTCTTTCTTCAAAATGATCAACCTTAAATTGGGGGAGAAAGACCCTTCAAATACTTTTCAAAAACCCCAGTCCTCAAGGAGAAACTGGGTTTCTGATTCCCAACATCCTACCTCTGCTTGGCAAAGAGTCATTTTCTCTGTGCCTCTGTGTGTGTGTGTGTGTGTGTGTGTGTGTGTGTGTGTGTGTGTCCTCACTGCTAATAAAAGCCTTTATTTACTGGGCAAAAAGTTACATCTCAATGTGAGCAGCCACTGTGCCAGTTAGCTGAAAAACAAGAATAGTGAGCATACCGCAGAGAAGCCTGGAGATCTTGTCCTCTCGAAAACTATACTTCTGACCAAACTTGAGCAAACTTGGTGACCTTATGATTCATAGAAAAAATAGTAAGCTTTAGATGGAGCTGGCTAATAATAGAGTAGGCCTCTGGCAAGATGAGCTGTAATGGAGACAAAGACACTAAAAGAAGTCCTCAAAACAAATAACTAGCAATTAAAACACCCATGCAAGCGACTGAAGAACTCACAGACAAAACGAAGTGGTGTCTGGATTCCCTTTAAAACATTCAGCACAATAAATATGGGAAGTAGAAGACTCCCAACATGGGAGTTGGCCAGGTAGGAAGAGATTATTAAAGCAAGGTAGGAAGCATGTGCTTCACTCTATTTTTCTGCATATTGGTAACTTTTATACTATGAAATTTCAAAATCTCGTGCAAGGGCATTTGCCCTTTTCCAATTCAATGGTGACCTAGCCCACATTTACACAACAAAGTAGTGGTCACTGAAGGTGTCTGGTGCCCAAAGGAAGTGGAACAGTCTAAAGATAACTATAGTATCCTAGGTGCAATAAATGTCAAGTGTTCCCATGCCAGCATCTTTCTCTTTGCTGCCACATACTTTGTGTTCATTAAGAGAGATGATAGCAAATACTATTCAGCTACTGTTTTGTTGTATATAATTAAGGATATATCAAAGCTTTGTATAAAAAGTTGCTTTTAGATTTCCCAAAGTATAGTATCTTGAAGAACAAAGTTAACCCTAAAAGAATCATGGGGATGGGGGCCAAATAAAAGTGAACTCTGTGTTGAAGTTGCACTCAATATCCAACTCACTCCTAAGAAATAAGCACCAGTGGCGGGTTGTTGACTCTTCTAGGTTGTTTGAACAGAACTGAAGAAGTTACAAGTAATAGGCCTCCATTTCTAATGTCTTTCAATGCCCCTCACTTTCTTATGCTTAAGCAGCAAACTAATTTAGTTGATCACCATAGCAACTTAAGACAAGGGTGGTTTCTATACAGTTGAGGAACTCTAAGTAAACAAAGTTATTCTAAACTGTCATGTAAACTGAAAGTCTGATTCACCTTAAGCAACAGAATGGTTCTTTCAAGACTGGAAATAAGCTGAATTGTTATCTTGTGAATGGAGGAAGTCAGCTGTCTAACTTGACTATTAAAATGAGTTATTTTGCAGACAGTACTGTCAAGTGCTGTCCCTACTAGTTTTTTTTTTTTAAGTGAAAATGTCAGGAGAAGTAAAACAGTAACTGCGCCCACCCCTTACTTTACCGCTCCGACTCTCATGTTCTGGTGGAAACTTATTCCATGGAGATGCATTTAGTTTTGCAATATCTTCTGTATAATAGTGGCCCTAAGTGTGCATCACTCTTTGGCAGTGGTGGTGGCTAGGCATAAGAATGGAAGGAGTTGGCTAGTGTCAGACAAATGCAGAGGATTCTTTTTTTAAAAGTATAACAATTTACACTGTTATATAATATTTCCTTATTACTTGACACTTTCTTAAATTAGGCTCTTTCATATATTTCCAACTACTATGTTGAAATTGCACAAACAAGAGAATTTCAGATATATACAAACTAAAAGGGTATTCAGTGTTTAGCATCAAACCAAGAATATAACCAAAGTAAGATGTACCTCTGGGGAATTAAGAAAACAAAACTAGGCAACAAAAATTAACCGTCCATAGTTACAGGGGTACAGAATGACTTTTAAATGGCCTGCTCTCCTAGACTTTGCCTAACTAGTAAATAAAGTGACTACAGTTTGTTCTAGAGAGGAAATTGAGCATTTTGATGTATAGTTCAGTTTCTGGATGCTGCATAAACTAAGCCAGGGCAAGAACTGACTAACAGTGAGGGCCATTGGGAAACTTTTTTTTCTATTTTTCAGTTTAAGGGGAAGTCCAGCTTCTACCAAGCCCTTTAAAAATAGGAATGGCCTACTGTTCCCCCTCACACAGACACAAATCCTGTAAGTGTTTGAAATCAATTATGAAGTTTTTTTTTTTTGCTAGATCCATGGAAATAAGGGCTATAACTTGAAGAGATACAGATGCTCCATTGGCTAGCAGATGGCCACTGCAAGTGAGGGAGCTGCTTTGTTGCTTTGGCCAAAGGAGAGTAAACACATGCAGCACACCATGTCCTCCAAGGTGCAAGATGATGCCAAGTGGAATTCTGATGACCAGCAATCCTCTCTTCAAAAAAGAAGAAATAAATTCAAATAAGACAGTAAATTAATAGGAAAAAGCTCAACTTGACAGTTTCTAAGGTACTGCTCAAGGCCAAAAATTCTATTAAAACTTAAACATTACAGTACTGTATTCTTGTTTTCAAATTAAAAGTAAGACGTGACTGAACAATGAGTCGGACTATTTCAATCATAACTCTCCTAGAAAATCATAGGTGTCTGGCCATCATTCTTTAATTTCACACCCCCCCAAAGTGTTTAGCTTGTACTGCATGAATTTAACTCTACTGGGATTCCTCTTGTCCATTATTTTCATGCACATTGCTGATTTTCTCAACCATTTTGCTGACTTGTTCTGCATTTTGCTGACTTTCCCCATTAGTACCTGGGTTACATTTGTATTTATTTGTAACCTCAATTAGGCCATTGACCACTTTTCCCCCATAAATCTCTTGACATTTTCAGCTAGTAGTTTACCTACTTCAGTATCCTTTAGCTCAGTAGTTAAGAAATTGGGACTCTTTGGGGGAGTCACATTGGCTCGCTTCCTCATATTTCCTTGTGTTTCTGTGCTGTGGTTTGTGCAACTGTTGGTCTGGATTCCTCGCTTCGTTTTAAGGGACGATCATACTGAGCAGCCTGCTCTTGATGGACCAATCCCCAGAACCACATTGCAAGGAGGAAATAAAGTAATATAACAGCAACAGCATCAAACTATACAACATAGAGACATGTACTCAAAATCAATTACAACCCCCTGGTATATCATTAGTGATCACAGAACGGAAAACAGCAAAGCTACTGTGGTACACATATACAAAGGAATTTTATTCAGCTGTAAGAAAAATGAAATAAAAGAGCAGGAACTAGAAAAAAAAACTATACTCAGACCCAGAAAGACAAATGTATGTTTTCTCTAAGTGGATCCCAGCTTTAAGTCTTGTGCTTTGCGTGTTAAACTTGGAGCACGGGTGGAAATCATTAAACTGGAAAGGGGTCCATGGGAGGAGGATGCACTAAAGGAGGGAGATAGGGAAGTGCAGGAGGAAAAGAAGGCAGAGCTGTGGAATACTAGGAGCAGAACGGCTTAAGCAAGGAATGGAATGGTGAAGGAAATTGGGCACCCAAAGGAAGGATGTTTGAAGAGGCCACAAGGAAACCTCCTGTCTCACAAGCAAGCTAAAAATGCAATTGGAAAGGAAAGTGGAACATGCACGATACAAACAAAGGAGAGCATCCTAGGGGTTAAAGGTTTTACTGGTGATAGGTATGGGGAAGCCAGGAGAGGATGTGGAGGCAGGAACTGGGATAACCAAAAATAGGATGTATGAAAAAAAAAAAAAGCCATATTGAAATCCATTAGTTAGCAAGCTAATCTCAAAATACGTATTTTAAAAAGGAGTTCAAATACCACCAATACCCCACATGGTTGGACAATGTTGTTCCCAGAAGACACTGATTATGAAATGAAAAGTGCAGTGCCAGGAATGGGATGTCTCTCTATGTGTTATTAGTCAGGAAGGCCCTGGAGGTCTCCAAAACAACACAGGCCATTACCATCATCCTTAGCTCCCCATAATAACTACATAGTAAGGTAATGCAAGAAATCCACGGGGTCTGCTTAAGGGTCAAAGGGATTTATTAAGAAAGGCAAACTCGCAAAGCAGAACAGAGGAATTGTCGCAGGATCGTAGAAAAGGTGAGGCGTGGTCCGACGCTATTCTGCCTGAGACTGTCCCAATACACAATTTCCGTGAGGAAGCAAAGGGAGCCAGCCTACATCATCTCAGATCTTAAGGGTAGCCCCAAGCCACACCCCACGGGCAGGAACTTGGGGCAGTTACCTGTTACATCTCTAGGGGTGGTGCTTTAAGGTCACAG
Organism: Peromyscus nudipes; assembly: GCA_902168325.1. Taxonomy (NCBI): domain Eukaryota; kingdom Metazoa; phylum Chordata; class Mammalia; order Rodentia; family Cricetidae; genus Peromyscus; species Peromyscus nudipes. The sequence goes on along the minus strand of CABHPH010163364.1, from coordinate 5,819 downwards.
ACAGAATAGCTACTCACTGCAGCAAGACTCTATTGCTGAAGACCCTACATACTTTGGCTGCAGACATGGGGAAATCAATCTTAAACTGACCAAAAAAAAAAAAAAAAGACTTCCTGATGGCTAGTTTCCACAGTGCTAAAAGGTGCTATGCAGGTTGCTAGTGAAGAAAGGCATCAATGATATTACCCAGTGATAGACCCTACATGCTATACCTGCCTGTCAGGTACAATGTGTCAATTAGTGCAATAGCGCCAGGACTGTTATGGGTAACCAACAACTTTCTGGTTGAGTTTGATGACTTCTCCACAAAAAGGACATGGCTGATACCGTAAACCTGGTCATATGCCCATAGGTAATAAGGCCATGGGTGGGCCCCTGGGGTAACCTACTGTTGTTTTGTAAAATGCCCATGTTGTCAAACTTCCTGTTAAAGACTTATGTATATACTCATAGGCCAAGGCTTCCCTCAATCTGGTCCAAGAAGCCTCTTTTTGCAGGGTGGATAACAGTTAATGCAGAGCCTCATTACTGGTCAAAGTGCTGAGAATAATTGACTGGGAATGTTTAACTCCAAATTAGACAATCTTCGTCACCTCTCTCCTGCTACTCACCCCTGTCAGGGCTTTGGAAACACTATGGAAGAGAAAGTGAAAAGAACTCGAGAGTTGGAGGCTGGGGAGGAACGCTGTGAGACACTGTCTTCTAGATATGGCGTGGCTGTTGCAGATATGAACCCATTGTATCTATGATTACCTGCACAAAATCAAGACAGTAAAATGGATGGATAATGGAGGAGTTCACGAGAAGCTATTGGCAGTTGATAGAAGCTTCAAGAAAGACAATTATTTTTCCCTATAAGTATAGTTCTGGTATTTTGCCCATGTACCAGTAGATGACCCCATACTTGTATACACAAGGCAGCACTAATTAGATGCAGCAAATACAAAAAATATTAAGAAAATAGAACATGAAATAAGGAGTAGTATATGTTAGGGAAACTGAGAGAGAGTTGAATGAGAAGATGGGGGTGAATATAATCATAATACAGTGCATATATGTATAAAATTATCAAAGAACAAAATGATTCCACTGTAGAGCATGCTATGAAGTTAAATTTATTTAGGGGAAATATTAGTACTGCTCTCTGTCTTGGTTATAGAAACTTCTATTTGCAATGAACAACAGTTAATGCAGAGACTCATAAATAGTAAAAGTGATTACCAAGGGACTATTGAGTGTTCATCCTTAAACAGGTCATAGATAGTGTGAAATACTGTCATCTTGACATGAGATATCAACTGTGCTCATGATCACACAACAGTGGTGGATACGGGTGCAAGATATGTTCATGGTTTGTGGGTGGGGAACTCTTATGGCTCAAACCCTTCCTGGGGAGCTATAAGCAGTTAACGGTTGTCAGGAAACAGAAAGTCATATTCCTCTATGGTATAGACATTGATAAGTTGCCCTTGCTCTAGTGAACACCTTCCCCACCATGTTCATACAAGCAATCCTAATTAAATGCAGTGGAACACCAAAAGCATGCAAACAAAGATGACATGAATGTAAGAAATAGATCTGGAAAGGAGGAATTAGGTTGGAGGGTGAGGAAAATAAGACGGGATAATGGGTGAGGTGATAGAAGAGTCTTTACAAATCAGAGCATATCAGTCATCATATATATGGAAGAGAGGCAACCCAGTTGGATTTGTGGTCTCTCATCCTTGGTCCATGCTGTTACTGAGTCTTTATTGGATAAGTGTGTGATGTCTACCAGAACTGTCTTCACCAAGGTAGTTTCCTTTTTTGTGTACCAGAGGCCTCTACTGGCCACAGTTAACTTTGCAATCTGTGGGCTGGGCAGATTCTTTCACCCTTCTGAGAACCCTCAATTGTATGCACCACCCCCCCCAGGTTGGCCTTTTTAGCTGATGTCACTCAAGAGCACTGGGTGTATGGAAAGCAACCATAGCACAGAGATGAGAATGTATGGAAGACTCATCTCATAGTATCAGTCACCTGGCTAGAGGAATGCTGCTCAGAGTTCTTGGACTCCATACTAGTGAATGGAAGATAGGTGGCTCCAGAAGATGCTCCAGCCTCTGGTTTCAGGCTCAGACCTGTCAATTTTCATGACTACTCCATTGATGAGATCTGGTCCCAGCCATAACGGCATGGCTCTCCCTCTCTGTAATGCTCTTCTCAACCCAAGTCCTGTCTCCTGTTCCCTATTCCCTTAGAAGACAAACACTCTTCAGCCTTCCACCTTCCACAGTTGCCTCTCTGAGCCTCATGGAAGACAAAATTGAGGCTCCCCAAACACTGGTCTCAGGTTTTTGGGGTAGTTCAGATTGTTACCAATAAATACTTTCTCTAGAGGGCACTATGTTGCCCTTTGTGTCATATCAGGGAGCAAAACGGCAGTTTTCTCTACTGCTAAACAGTTTCATCAAAACCAGTAACTATATTTGAAGCTTGTGGGGGCTGTGGATTTGTGCTGAGCATGGGAATGCTTGACTATCAACTGGATTACCTTTTTCTTAAAAAATCTGAATTCCCTCCCTGTGTCAGCAAACCACAAAGTTGAGATTCTGTTTGGCTTACTTCTCTACATTTGCTCTTTTCCAGTGCCCTTCCATTTCCTCTGTGGATTTCTAGAATTTTCCTTCTACCTCTCTCTTTCAGAGAGAATTATATAAACATTAATTACATTGACAAATAATTTCTTTTACCTACCAACTCATCTGAGCATCACTGTGGTAATTTTAAAATAAAAATTAAATGAATCAAATTGTAATTAAAGGAAATATGATCCCTGAATGAAGAGCCTGAGAAAAAAGGCATAAATCCTTCTCTATCATAAGCTTGCGTGTCTTCTATAATATTTTTTTTCTTTTAGGGAAAAGAACACAGGTGTCCAAATATGTAAAGGGCAGAGGATGTTATTAAATCATTCACCATAACCAGGCATAGTGACTCATGCTCATAATCCCAGCACTTGGGATGCTGAGACAGGGTGATGTTTGAGACCTATCTAGGCATCATAGTGAGTTATAAACTAATATGGACTACAGTGTTCAAGCCTGTGCAAATAATAATAATAATAATAATAATCTATAAAAATCTAAAAGCTCTGAAGGTAACACTTTTATTTAATGGATTTAAAAGTGAAACACCATTATTTTTTACCCTAAAGTCAAGAACAAGGTAAGTACAACTGATCTCACCCCTGATACTCATTATGGTATCAGAAGTTCAAATCTGCAATTAAGCAACAAAAGCAGACAAAAGGCAAACAAGTAAGAAAGAAAGAAATAATTTTGTCCTTAGAAGAAAACAACGCATCTACCAGTTTAGAAAAGTCCCACAAATCTATAATAACAAAAGCCTAGATCTAATCACTGATTTCAGCAAGTTTTCAAGATACAAGAAAAATATACAGAATCAATTATATCTACATACATTAGAAATGAACTTGTGAACATGTAAGGTAAATCATATCATCTTACAGTTGCTTAAAGATTAAAAAAAAATCAATGTAGATATAAATACATCCAGACACATACAGGATTTGCCTGTTGGAAACTATAAAACACTAAAGAAAGAATCAGAGAAGTTCTAAAAAAAATAAAGGAGACACATATTTTGTTTGTGAATTAGTAATGATGTCAATTGTTAAAAAATACAAACAGACAGCACAATTTCTATAAAAATGCTTAGTCAAATACTTGATATACCTAGACAAAATTTTTCTAACATTCATGGCACAGGAATTCAAAGAGCTCAAGAATTTTGGAAAAGATCCATAAAGTAGAATGAATCAATATTCTCGGTTTCATCACACATTATATGACACAGTGAAGAAAGACAAGCAAATATCTTAACATCATCATGTACCATCATACATGCATGTAGTCCTAGCAACCAGAAGGCTGAGACAGGAAGATAGAGAATTTGAGGAAAGACTGCACTACATAGCAAATCTGTCTCAGAAAAAAAAAAAGAAAAAGAAAGAAAATAATATAGACAAATAGGCCAATAGAACTCCACAAGGACCTCCAAAGAGATAAACACAATATAACTCATTGGTTTCTGGTAAAGCGTAAATGGACCCATGAAAGAAATACAGCCTTTCAACAAATGACACTGCATCAGCTAGATATATAGGCAAAAAAAAAAAAAAGAGAACTCCAATGAAAGTCTCAGATTTGATATAAAAATTAACTCAAATTGATAATGTAATAAACTATAAAACAGAAATTTATGAAAACTCTTTGAAACATAGAGATAAGTGTAGGCTGGGCAAAGTCCTTTTCAGACTTGAAGCCAAAAGCAAGTTCCATAACAGGAATATTGTAAGTTGGACTCCAACACCAAGAACATTTGCCCAACAGAAGATTCTAATAGGAGAATAAAAAGGAGCTACAGACTGAGGAGACATGCGTGCAAACCACTCACCCCCAGAGTATGTAAAGCAAACCAAGGACATGCACAGACACGTCCACAGCGGGAATAAACAGCTGGCAAATAGGCACGTGAAAGGATGCTCGATATTCAACATCATTGGCTACTAAGGAAACGCAAATTAAACCCACAGCAAGATGCTCACACCATACCTATCTGAAGGGCTAAAATAAAATATACCGACAACCCTGGATGCTAGCAAGGTTGTAGAAAAACTGGATCAAGTGCACATTACTGATGGGAATACAAAATGGTAGAGTCCTTCTGGAAAAGAGTTTGGCAGTTGATTTAAAAAAAAAAAAAAACCTAAACAGTCAACTACCATATGACCCAGTAATTGGACTCCTGGGCATTTATCCCAGAGAAATGAAAAACTTATGTTCACACAAAAAACTTATTCATCAATGTTTATAGCAGCTTTATTTGTAATAGCCATAAATTGGAAACAACCCAGATGCAATTCAATGGGGAGAGAAACATCTTTTTGACAAATGTGCTAGAATAAATGGATATCTACATGGAAAAAAATTAAACTTGACCCATACTTCATAATAACCATGAAAATTAACTCAAGATGGTAAATGTAAGTTAAAACTCCAAAGGCCCTAGACAAAAACAACGACAATAGTGTCATAAATGTGGGATATGAAAAAAAACAATTAGACAGAATGCAAAACAGCACAAAAAGTAAATATGGGGTGTGTGTGTGTGTGTGTGTGTGTGGGTGTGGGTGGGTGGGTGTGGGTGTGGGTGTGTGGGTGTGTCTGTGTGTGTGTGTGTGTAGGGGAGTTTGTCAATATTTTTAAAGTCTTCTTTTCAAAATTTAAGCTTTAAGAAGCTGAAAAGGTGCAACACACACTAGAAGAAAATTATCAGTGATACAAGTGTCAATCCACCTCTAATGTTTGAGAAATGTCGACAAGAGTCCAGGCAAGGTGTTAAACACCTGCCACCACGGCATGTTGGAGACTGAAGCAGGTGGATCAAGATTTTGAAAACAGATCTGAGTACATAGTGAAACCTTGCTTCTGATCATCACCCCCCTAAAAAAGGAAGGCAAAAATCCATGTGTATAAGCTCAATAATAATACAAACAAATATTTAAAACAACAGGGTAGACACCTCACCCCCAACGGAAATACAGGAAAAGTGCAATGTTATTATTCACCTGATACATGTAATTAAAACCAGAGCAAGTTACTTCTACATGTATTTTTTAATATTAAAAAGATAATAATACTAAATCACTGGCTAGAATACACAACAGCTGGGACCATCATTGAGTAGGCAGGGAAACGGTGAAATGGTACAACCTGTTTGGAAAACTGGCCATTCCTCATAAGGGCAAATGTGTA
>CABHPH010163363.1:3940-63216 GCA_902168325.1 Peromyscus nudipes | reverse complement strand
GAGTCCAGGAAGAATCTACAACCAGCTGATAATTAATCTTTGAAGAAAAGAAATGAATCTATGTACATGAAATTCCTTAGTCCATACACTTTATTATTCTGTCAATTCTCTCTCTACAAGCTTATACTCTGCTTTCATTTTTAGCTCCTTTCTTGCCCAATTTCTCTTTACATTTATCTGTTGTCCCCTCTAGGTTCTATCTTAATTCCTTCATCTAGTTCTGCCCCTTCTAGGTTCTCATCCATCTACTTCTTTCCCATATCAGCTCTTCTCCCATTTCCTTCTCTCTCATCTTGTTCTCTCCCATCTTGTTCTTCCCCATCTGGCTCTTCCTCATCTTCCATCTCATTCCTCTCTTCTAGCCCTTCAACCTAGTCCTTCCCCATCTCAGTTTGTTCTTCTCAAGTTCTTACCCATCTAGTTCTTCCAAACTCTTTTCTCTTCTCCGTCCTGTGCGTGCCCCTGGAAGTCCCCAGTATATGAAGGGAAGGTCCCAGCTAAATTGTTTAAAGCTTTAACTTAAAGTCCACTTGACCTAGGTGGTGTCTCCTTGTGGAATTTACCTTAAGTCAGGTGACTAGCATGTGAACTCTTATCACTGTTAGTCCTTGAAAGTGGCTAAGGGAGATACCTGATTCTAGAGAAAGCCTTTCCTGAGGCTGTTCTCCAAAGTCCTGGAATATGTATGTCCAGAGAGTGATCAGTCCACACTGTTAGCCCTACTTAGGGAAAAGTCAATTGGGAAAAGTATGAAGGCACACATGATTTTCATAACAGAATACACCTGATATATAACAAGCCAAATAACACCAAAAGCTCCTTGGAATTTGGCTTCCTCTGAAGGAAATCCTTGCCTTGATCCTCCAGGTAGTAACTTTGCCATAACCAGCTGAGTTCTTATGATATATTCCTATGGCCTGCAGCATATTTATAATGTAAAGATTTGCCTTGTGACAAAAATTATATGTTCATAGGTGTGTGGATCAATGTCAGGGTCTTCTATTCGATTCCATTGGACCATATGTTGGTTTTTATGCCAGTATCAAGCTGTTTTTATTAATGTAGCTCTGAAGTCGAGCTTGAGGTCAGGGATCGTGATATCTACAGAGGTTACTTTATTGTACAGGATTCTTTTGGCTATCCTGGGTTTTTTGTTTTTCCATATGATGTTGAGTATTGTTCTTTCCAGACCTGTGAAGAATTGTGTTGGTATTTTGATGGGGATTGCATTGAATCTGTAGATTGCTTTTGGTAAGATTGCCATTTTATGTTAGTCCTGCCTATCCATGAGCATGGGAGATCTTTCCATTTTCTGACATCTTTTTCAATTTCTTTTTTCAGGGACTTAAAGTTCTTATCATATAGGTCCTTCACTTGATTAGTTAGAGCTACCCCTAGGTATTTTATATCATTTGTGGCTATTGTAAAGGGTGATGTATCTCTGATTTCCTTCTCAGCCTGTTTGTCAGTTGTATATAGGAGGGCTACTGATTTTTTTGAGTTAATCTCATATTCTGCTACGATGCTGAAGGTGTTTATAAGCTGTATGAGTTCCTTGGTCGAATTTTTGCGGTCATTCATGTATACTATCATGTCATCTGCAAATAGCGAAAGCTTGACTTCTTCCTTTCCAATTTGTATTGACTTGATCTCCTTATGTTGTCTTATTGCTCTGCCTAGAACTTCAAGTACTATATTGAATAAGTATGGGGAGAGTGGACAGCCTTGCCTTGTTCCTGATTTTAGTGGAATCGCTTTTTTTCTCTCCATTTAATTTGATGTGGCTGTTGGCTTGCTGTAAATTGCCTTTATTATGTTGAGGTATGTTCCCTGTATTCCTGATCTCTCCAAGACCTTTATCATGAAGGGGTGTTGAATTTTGTCAAATGCCTTTTCAGCATCTAATGAGATGATCATGTGGTTTCATATAATTTTTGACAAAGAACGCAAAACTGTACAATGGAAAAGAAGAAAGCATCTTCAACAAATGGTGCTGGCATAACTGGATATCAACGTGTAGAAGGCTGCAAATAGATCCATATCTGTCACTGTGCACAAAACTTAAGTCCAAGTGGATCAAAGACCTCAACATAAATCCAGTTACTCTGAACCTTATAGAAGAGAAAGTAGGAAATAGTCTTGAATGCATTGGCACTGGAGATTACTTCCTAAATATAACACCAGTACCTCAGACACTGAGACAAACAATCAATCAATGGGACCTCTTGAAACTGAGAAGCTTTTGTAGAGCAAAGGACATGGTCAACAAGACAAAGCAACAGCCTACAGAATGGGAAAAGTTCTTCACCAACCCCACATCTGACAGAGGGCTGATATCCAGAATATATAAAGAACTCAAGAAATTAGACATCAAAATGCCCAACAGTCCAATTAAGAAATGGGCTATAGAGCTAAACAGAAAATTCTCAACAGAGGAATCTCAAATGGCGAAAAGACATTTAAGGAATTGCTCAACATCCCTAATTATCAGGGAAATGCAAATCAAAACCACTCCTCTGAGATACCACCTTACACCCGTCAGAATGGCTAAGATAAAAAACACTAATAACAGCTTATGCTGGAGAGGATGTGGAGCAAGGGGAACTCTCCTCCACTATTGGTGGGAATGCAAGCTTGTACAGACACTTTGGAAATCAATATGGTGCTTTCTTAGAAAATTGGGAATCAATCTCCCCCAAGACCCAGCTATACCACTCTTGGGCATATACCCAAGGAATGCTCAATCATACCACAAGGGCACTTGCTCAGCTATTTTCATAGCTGCATTATCTGTAATAGCCAGTACCTGGAAACAACCTAGATGCCCTTCAACTGAAGAATGGATAAATAAAATGTGGTACATATACACAATGGAATACTACTCAGCAGAGAAAAAATGATATAATGAGGTTTGTAGGCAAATGGATGGATCTAGAAAAAAATCATCCTGAGTGAGGTAACCCAGACTCAGAAAGACAAACATGGTATGTACTCACTCATAGGTGGATACTAGATGTAAAACAAAGGATGACTAGACTGCTACTCACAACTCCCGGGAGGCTACCTAGTAAAGAGGACCCTAAGAAAGACACAGGGATTGCCCAATGACAGAGAAATGGATGAGATCTACATGAGCAAACTGGATGTGAGGGGGGGTAATGAAGGGCAAGGGTCGAGGGAATGAGAGCTTAGGGGAGCAGAAGATCCCAGCTGGATCAAGAATAGAGAGGGAGAACAAGGAAAGAGAGACCATGATAAATGAAGACCCCATGGGAATAGGAAGAAGCAAAGTGCTATAGAGGTCCCCAGAAATCCACAAAGATACCTCCACAATAGACTACTGGCAATGGTTGAGAGAAAGCCCAAACTGACCTACTCTGGTGATAGGATGGCCAAACACCCTAACTGTAGTGCTAGAAATCTCATCCAATGACTGAGGGAAGCAGATGCAGAGATCACGGCCAGGCCCCAGGTGCTGCTCCAGGAGTCCAACTGGCGAGAAAGAGGAGGGATTGTATGAGCGAGAGTTGTTGAGACCATGATTGGAAAAAGCACATGGACAAATAGCTAAACTAGTAGAAACATATGAACTATGAACCAATAGCTGAGTAGCACCCAACTGGATCAGGCCCTCTGAATAAGTGAGACAGTCCATTAGCTTGAACTGTTTGGGAGGCCCACAGGCAGTGGGACAGGGACCTGTCCTTAGTGCATGAGCTGGCTGTTTGGAGCCTGGGGCCTATGCAAGGACACTTTGCTCAGCCTGGATGAAGGGAGGAGGGGACTGGACCTACCTGAATCTACCAGGTTGAGCTGAATCCCCAGGGGAGTCCTTGCCCTGGAGGAGATGGGAATGGGAGGTGGGTTGGGGGGGCGGGAGGAGGGAGGACAGGGGAATCCGTGGCTCATATATAAAATTAAATTAAATTATAAAATTAAAAAAATTGCCCTGTGGTTGCCATGGCCTAAAGGCTTTAGACTGCATTAGTCAGAATAAAAGTTTTACCAACCTCATTTATTCCTGATATAGGTAGGTGAAGGCCAGTTTTTTCTAACTGATTAACTGGCAGTTGTCCTCAGTCCATTTATCCCTCTTAGGCCTCTCTATTGTAATGCATTACAATACTCACTCTCATCTTTCCACAAAGCTTCAACAAGTCAATGGCTACGGAAACTTAGAGTTTCTAAAAATGCAAGTATAAAACCTAATGAAATTGCTCCAACATTATGTTTGGACTGTGTAAGAAAACACAGTGTTCTTCATCTTCTTGAGTGGTCTACTTGGCAGACTTTGTATTTTAAGTGATTGCAGGCCAGGGAAATGATGTGACTGTCACTGAATAATTAATTAGGATAGGCAGAACAATGCTTAAAAGTGATTAGATAAGTAACTCAGTTGCTATTCTTTGTATTATTCCAGTCCTATGACTAACTTTAAAGATTACCTGTATAAAATGGATCTCTCAAAGAACATTGCTACCCTAAAAATACTAAACAGAATATATTACAACAATCCAACCAAAACAAATATTCTATTTTAGTATGCATACAAATTGCTTCCCGTGCTTCTTTCTACTACCTTTGGTTTCTAATGTATACAAAATTTTGCTCTACATTGCAGGCCTGTCCAACCCACCATCTGGGGCTGCATGTACAAAAGATATTGATGGATGCACCACAACACAAAATTTTAAGCTTTCTTTAAGCATCATGAATTTTTTTTGCAGTTTTTTGTAACTCAGTTGTACACTTATCAAGCATGAATTTTGTGGATGACAACTTGTTACAATGTCAGAGACACACACAAACCTGGAAGAAAGCTATTTTCATTCTGAATAATTTTGTTCTATGTTAAGATAAATTGTTTATGAGCGTAGTTAAAACATTTGGTGTAACATTTAAATTTCTCTACTTTGTTCTGAGTTCATTTTTTTTCTAGAAATTGGTATTCTTTGATGTTTCACTGAATCCAGTGCATGAATTATTTTGAAAATGATACTACCTAAATGTATTAGCACTACCTACTTTATATTTCAGTTTGAATTATTGTAGTTAAAAGCAAAAGACAACAAAAATAAAATTAGCATTAGAAAATGGAAGACACCAGGAGAACATACCCCACAGAATCAAATAAGCAGGGCTCATATGGACTCCCAGAAAGTGACATGGCAATCATGGAGCCTGCATGGGACTAAGCTAGGTCCTGCATGTATGTTGTGGTTGTTTAGTTTGATGTTCTTGTGGGACTCCTAACAGTGGGAGTGGGTATGTCTCTGACTCTTGTGCCTGCTCTCGGGTCACTTTTCTTCCTACTAGGTTGCATTGTCTAGCCTTAATGTGAAGGGATGTGCTCAGTTTTACTATGACTTGACATACCATGTTTGGTTTACCCTGGAACTGTGAGCCAAAATAAACCCTTTATTCCTTAAACTGCTCTTGTTAAGATATCATAGCAGAGAAATGAGGCAAGTAAATCATATAGCCATACCTGTTCTTTAGGCATTCTTGACATTTTCTTTTCTTTTCTTAAAAAGTTATTCTTCTCTCATACATTACATCCCATCTGCAGTTTCTTCTCCCTCCACTGTTCCCAGCTCCCAGCTCTCCCCACCTCCCCGATACCCCAGCTCCTCTGGTCCTCTTCAGAAGAGAGCATGCCTCTCAGGGATATCAACTGAACATGGCATAGAAAATGCAATAAGACTAGGCACAAACCCTGGATGAGGCAACCCAGTAGGAGGAAAAGGGTGCCACAAACAGGCAAATGAGTCAGAGACACTCCTATTCCCATAGTTATGAGTCCAAAGGAAAAAAAAAGAACAAGTTGAACAACCACAGCATATATGCAGAGGACCTAACACAGATGCATGCAGGCTCCGTGGTTGCTCCTTCAATCTATGAGCCCTGAATCGTTGTTGACTCTTGGGCCATGCTCTCCCAGTGTTCTCAGCTCCTCTGGCTCCTACAATCCTTTCTCCCTAATGTTTGGCTGTGGGTTTCTGCATCTGCTCCCATTAGCTGAGGGGGAAAAAGCCTGTGATGATGACTGGGTTAGACAAATGGTGTCTTTTAACGTAAGTTAAAGTCAATCTAAAAACTCCTTCACAGACATGACCAGAGGCTAACCTAATTTATGCACTCCCTCACAAACATTTCTAAAAGCTTGTGATTGCAGACTTGTCACATTGATAATTTTAACTAACACATATTGCTTTTTTTTTAGGCTTAGGAGTGTTGTGTCTCTAATTTTTTCTTGCTCTTGGTTGATATCATTGAAAGTAGGTTCTCACCTGAATTTGTAGGGATACTTTTCAAAAGATGATAGATACTGACAAATATGTTCACTATAATATTTAGAATTGTGGTGTGTGTGTGTGTGTGTGTGTGTGTGTGTGTGTGTGTGTGTGTTGGGTTATGTGTATTGTATTTCCCCTTTAAGAATGGACTTGAAGTATGAGAGAAGAAAGGTGTAAGTTTGAAACATGCTGGAAATTGGTCATCCAACATACTAACTAAAATTGTGTGCGTATTGCTTAAAGATTTAATAATTTTGGTGAGAATCACAATAGAAGAAATTCAAGGTGGAAGGCTGCTGAGATGGCTAATCAAGTAAAAGCAAATGCCATGAAACCCTGATGATGTTATTTCAATCCTGGAATTCATGTAAGAAAAAACTGGATGTAGTGACTCCCATCTGTAATCTAAGCCCCACCCCTTCTATGCTCCTGGATTATATTTTGGAGACAGAAAACCAGCCCTAAGTTCCCATATACAGCCCAGAAAAGATGTAATAGATAGACCTTGCCTCAAAAACAAGGTAGAAAGTAAGAACCACTCCAGAAAACTTGTCTTCTCATGTCCATGAACACACAGACAGACAGACAGACAGGCAGACACACACACACACACACACATACACACACACACACATACACACACGCACACACACAGATAAATAAATAAGTAAATATTTAAAAAACAAATTTAAAGCAAAATAGGATGCCACTGTAAAAACTAAAACTTACGGTAACTGGAAGATTTATTTAATTTTTGTAATGAAAAATACATTTTAAATTATTATTTTACTTTATGTGTATGGGTGTTTTGTCTGCACATGTCTGTGTACAACATGAATGTAATACCCGTGGAAGCCAGAAGAGAGCACTGGATCTCTTAAGACTAGAGTTACAGACAGTTGTGAGCCACCATACGGGTGTTGGGAATTGAACCCTAGTTTTCTTGAATAACAACTGTTGATCCATCTCTTCAGCTCCAACGAGGTATTTTTTTTCCCTTTGGCAGTTAAGGTTTTGGTGATGCACTAGTAAGAAACCATCTAATGGAGTTTACCCATTGTGACAGACATAGATGAATACAGCCAGCTGGTACTGTGAAAGTGAAGCAGACCCTATCAGTACAGGTCAATTATATAAACTTCAAAGGATCTGAAGAACCAGCCACTTTACAAGAAGATATTATTTTGAGAGAGTAGTACATGGGGAAAAGCAGCGATGACAGGTGCAGGGGAAATCCCAATGGTGGTTCACTTAATTAATTCCTGACTTCTCACACCAGCCTCAAATCCACCTACTGCAACTATTCTAAGTATACACACACACACACACACACACACACACACACACACACACACACACCAGTAATTTTTTGTATTATACTTTTTGTGTGTGGGTGTGTTTAATCAAGGTCCTGAGAAGACCAATCTATTTAGAAAGAGTAGAACATGTAAAGAAATATTTTAAGGAGCACTAACAACAACAAAACTTCCAGGCCACTTTCAGTTCTCATTTTCTATTTCAACACCTCAATCTTGAGATAGAATACAACTACGTCTGAATCAGTACAGTGACCTAAACAGAATTAAGTAAGAACCAACCTTAGTTAGTGCCAGGAAGCCGTGTATATGAACTATTTTTCACAACCTTATGGCTTTTAGTTACTTTTGGAAGAGAATGGGTAAGCAGCACTATCTTGTTTGTTTGAGATAGGACCTCAAACTTATGATCCTCCTATTTTAGTTTCCGAAGTACTAGGATAATGGGCAAGAGCTACCATGCCCTACATGACTTAATTTCGGTTCTTCCAAACATTTCCCTTGTTTCTAAACTAAATTATATGACAGTGTTGCTGATAAACCATCTTGGGTTTATTCCCATTGTTCCATGATGTCAGGAAACGATTTTTTTCATGGTTAGTCTGATTTGATACCACATTAGGGAGCTAAGTGACAGAAATAAAGGAGTTGGACCCAATAAACTCTATATGCCTAATTTACGCAACTGAAGTTTAAGAAATGACACATTTGTAATCTTGGGTTCTCCAGTGCAATCCATGCTTTAATTTCACAGATTCACATAATGGCCCCTCAAGGCCTCTCACCCTCTGGGGCCTCATCTGTTGCCTGGCTTTGCAGCTTTCCTTAACTGTGCAGAAAGATTCCACCTATGTATTACTTATGTATCCTTTATGACTAAAAACCCAGAGCCATGTGAATGACACTGAGATGTTTGGCTTCCTGCTTCTGATGAACCCTGGCCTGCTTGAAAAACATCTGCAGCAGCTTTTGTTAATTCCTTAGGCCTTTTCCTTTTACAAATTGGAATCTTAGCTGAGTGGGGTGTTGCCCTGAGGGCACCCTTCTCATTATCCTAATGCAGATTTGGCTTCTCCTTAATAGTGTTAATCTTCTTAGCAATTACAGCCTCCCTCCCAGCACAAAAGTTGGCTGGAACATTTAGCTTGTCAGTGTTCTTTAATTTCCCAAAGATTTTTATTTACATTTTTTATTTCTTTCTGTCCCATTTGTTCCTTTTCATTGTTGACCTGTGTGTGATTACTAATAACCACAAGACACAGTCAATATTAGAGCGTATTGAAATTTCCTCTGCCAAAAAATTAGTCCATTACCTTTAAATTTAGCTTCACACACATTCTTAGGACATAGTCAGAAAGCCACGTTCTTTGCCAATACATCATAACAATAGTCTTCTGCTCAGTCGCTAATATTGTTTCCCTCTAAAACCTCTTGAGCTCAGCACTACTGTCTTATTAAAAGCACCTTACAGTGTAAAACTGCTTTTCTATTCCAAAATTCCAAAGTCTTCCACATTCCTCCAAAAACCACACACACAAACACACACACACACACACACACACACACGCACACACACACACACACACACACGGGGTGGGAGGAAGGGGGCAGGTTACTTTTCAGTTGCTGTTAAAACACCATGACCAAGGCAACTTATACAAGGAAGTGTTTAATTGAGCTTACAGATCCAAAGGATTGAGAGTCCATGATGGTAGAGCAAAGACATAGCAGCAGGAACTTGAAAAAGCTCATAGCTTGAAATCCAAGCAGGAGGCCAAGAGAACAGTGGGAATGACAGGAGACTTTGAAACCTCCTAAGCTTTCTTAAACAGCCACCAAGAGGCAGTAAGTATTTAAATGCCTGAGGCTAACAGGAGACATTTTATTCAAACCAAGAGACCTCTAATAAATGGAAATTTCCCCTGCCAGAGGGAAACTTGTCTTCTGGACAGAGATTTCACAGAGTTCTGAGGACTTGTCAGACCAACTTAGACAATGATATGTCAACACTGGGTAGCACCACACCTTGACCTGATCTACTACTAGATTTGCATATCCTTGACTATATATTTAATTTTAATCTCATTTCACTTTCCAGAAGACTGACTTGGCAGGTTAATTGGATCTCTTTTTCCCTTTTCCCAATGTAGTCACATTGAATAAATCTCCTTATTTTGGCTGCTTTGCAGGATGAATGAATAAATAAACAAATACAACAAAACTCAGGAACTAAAGTATCAACATATTTTTCCATGCACTGAATAGACTTATAGACTGATGGTTAAGTAAATAAAATTATTATATTTTCTATCATTAAAGGCATGTGATATGTTTTTATCTTAAAAGGGTAATAAAGCTCAATATTTGAAAACAAAAACAAAAAACTAAAAAGATAGAATTATGGAATAATGAGCAGAATCACTTGTTTCTCTGTTCTTACTTTAGAAACATGGTGTAGGTGATTCAGAGTAATCCACTATGGGTGACTAAATAATCACTGTCTAAGAAGTAATGCTGTTCATAGGCTATGCTTATGTTTATTCCTGTTTGTATGTATATGTCTTCCTGGTGAGGCTTTATTTTTACCAGGCAGTGCCTATATGAAAACTGCACTCTAGCCTCAGAAATGCTTTGCCTGAAAGAGATCCAAAAGTACCTGCTGGTTTGGATAGTTAAAGCATAGTTTTTAACCACTGATGATTTTTCATCTGGTTTCAAGAAATATAAAGCCTCTAGCTCCTTTGCTCTGTGGTTCAGACAACTTCAGATGTTACCTACATTGTGACTACCTACAACCTAAGGAAGAAACATTCCACACTGATGAGGTGTGGCTTAAAATTCATGCTTGGTAAAATAGAAAGGGAAGGTTCTGTCAATTCAGTTTATAATTTTATGAAGTCATGCATGGCATAAAATTTTATTTTTCATAGTACAATAGCCAACCAACAATACTTGTAGTAAAAGTTCCTGAACTAATAAACCTGGTTATTGCATGTAGGAAATTCTCAAAGAATAAACTAAATTATTTCCAATTTTCCAATTTGTTCAGAGACTTCCTGTAAAATAAAATGTAAACATGCATTATTGTCAAAATATTAGAGGAACTGTAAGAATTGTATATACCCTAGGAAAATATTGACCCACTTTTTTTCAACTGTAAGAGTAAATGTTATATTGTAAACATTCTCAGTTCATATATTTTAAAAGCAGTTATTTATGTTAGCATACAATAATAAAATAAAACTTGTTATTATTATTTATCATTTATTTGAAACATATAGTACATGAAACTTATTATATATGTGTTCATGTGCCTATGTGTGAGTACTTGTATGTGTAGGGGTGGGCAAGTGTGTGTGAGGGTAGAGGGTTATAGTCCAAAATGTAACCTTAGGAATGCAATCCATTTCCATTGAAACAGAGTCTCTCATGTGCTATATGATCACCAATTAGGCTAGACTAACTAGAAACTGAGCCCTAGGCAGCCACCTGTTGTTGTCTCCTTTGCACTGTTATTACAGTTGTACAGTAAGCATCACCATGTCAGTCAATTTTCCGTAGATGCTGAGAATTTAAATTAGGTCCTTGCATTAGCACAGCAATCATATTACTGAGCTACCTCCCCCAGCCCCATGATGTATTGTTTTCTTAGTAGAACGGATATACAAAGGAAGTTTCACTGTAGTAGGGTTTTGTTGTTGTTGTAGCTCTTTTTATTCTATAATATATTGTTTTGAGGTATTGGTATACTGTTACTCATTGTTATACTTTATTCAATTCTATGTGTGATACTTGAGGTGACCAGGATTATTTTCATATGCTATTTATTAGTTTTCTTTAAGCAACTATTTGAACTATTTGAATGCCTTCAATATGAAGAATATCTATCTGTTAGTAGAAACACATACTAAATAGAATAGGGTCCCCCCTCTATAACAGTACATAATTGAATTAAAGATGAAGGTGAAGTAACACATAATTATTATTGGAAACTACAAGCTTTCAATCATTATAGGAAAATATGAAAGGTGCACTGAACTTCTGTGTATGGGATCTTTTTGTTTTAACTTCCTTATTTTCTGCAACACAATCTTTTCATAATTTTGTGGTTCTCTAGATTATAATTTATGTATCTATTTTGTAAACCATTAGATGTCAGTTATCTATTATTTTTAGCAGAGTTTAAATAATTTACTTTGAAGCAATATTTCAAAATCCAAGAATTTCCATAGATAGCTACTAGACATCTGAATATATGTATAAGAATATTCATTCCAGAGGCTGGAGAGATTGTCTAGTGGTTAAGAGCACTCACTGCTTTTGCAGACAACTTGGGTTTGGTTCCCAACACCCACATGGTGGCTCACAATCACAGGAAACTTCATTTCCAGGAGACTAGATGCCCTCTTTTACCCTAGGTATATACCAGATACATATGAGGTACATATATATATACATGAAGTCAAATACTCATACACATAAAAATAAGTATTTTAAAAAGTATGTTCATTCTAATAACAAGAAAATTTTATAGCAGCACATCACTACATGACTTTTGAGATAATGCTCTGGAATGTATTTAATGGCAGTGAAAGATATAAAAATATATTAAATATATATACAAAAATGTTCACATATTTCTTTTCAGAGGACAATGATTCAAAACTAAAAAATTTCCATTTCTTATATTTGTATATATGTATTGCACCACTTGGCATCTTAGAAACAGAATAATCTCTTTTATGATGATTGTTTTATAAAGATGTTTTTTCATTTTGTTTCATATTATTATAGCTAATAGGATAACTTCTAAAATTTTTCATCCAGGCTTCTTTTACTAAATTTTTCTTTATTTTTGATACCTTCTTACATATATACAATGAAACATGATCATATCTATGCCAATTTCTCCCCTGCAACTCTGCCTTTATCCCTCCAATCTGCCCCTCCTAACTTCAAGTCTTTTTTTTTTATAAGCCATTAAATCCAGCTAGTGCTAAGCATATGTGGATGGATGTGAGTGACTATCCACTGGAGCATAGGAAACCCTCAATAATGGGTGGCACCTGAACAACACCTACTCCATCTTTTCCACAATTTTGGCTGGCATTATATTATGTACGTTTTGTGAATATTACCACATATGTATGTTCATGATTTCAATAGCCATGTCATTCTCAGAAGCATTCCTCAAACTCCTACCCAACCCTTCAGTTCTTACATTCTTTTTTTTTTAGATTTTTTTTAATGTGTATAAATGTTTTTGCATACATGGATATATGTGCACAGTGTGCATGCTGGGTGCCCACAGAGATCAGAAGAAGGCATTTGAACCTATAGATATGGAGTTGTGGATGGCTGTAAGCTCTGTCAGTGTTGGGAACCAAACCAGTTTCCTCTGTAAGAACCAGTACTCTTAACAGGAGAGTCATCTCTCTAGCCCTGGCTCTTACATTCCTTCTGTCTACTCTTTCACAATGTTCTCAGACCCTTCGTGGTGGGAGGATTAATATAGATGGCCCATTTAAGGTGCAGGAGTCAGTCTCTTATTCTCAGCAGTTATGCATGTCTCTGTTGACTGTTGTCCACTGCAAAAAGAAGCATCTCTGAACAAGACTGAGAGCAAGCAGGGCAGCTCTGTGGTATAAACACAAATATTTAGAAGGCAATTTGACAGCATAGCTATTTCAGAAAAGAATAGTACCAGATTCTCCCCTAAGGCCTGTGACCTCCCAGCCCATGAGCTTCAGACCAGAATTACAATATCAAGCATGCAATTCCCTTCTGTGGAGCAGGCCTCAGATCCAAACAGAAAGTGGTTAACTACATCATGTATCCACTTGCCACTATTGCACCACTTGGCACACCTTAACTGCAAGTCAGTATGCAGCATGTAGGCTCCAGTGCCAGGTAAAATCACTGAAATGTTACCCTCAACCGTGCTAACAGCCTGTATAGTAGCCTCTGGCACTATGAAAGCTACAAAGATGAAAGGAAGTTTCCGCTTCAGTTTGAGATGAATGTCTCTAAATCTGGCAACCAAAGCGTGTATTATCTTCAACAATAGGATCTTACTATATAGTGATAGTGGATAGCCAAGGACAATGACAATAGCATGTATTCTTTTGGAAATCTTTGGGGCATCTCTCACCAAGAACTTGTAAGAAGTTATCCCAGGCCTTTTATTGCAATTTTCATTGAAATACTCATGACTCCTGGGAGCTACATTGTCTACCAATACCGGGTAATTCTGTTCAAAGTCACTTTTTGAAAGTTGTATTTTGAGATCAGCTTGCTATCTAGTGATCTTCAATGAGGCTTTGTCATAGATCCTTGGTTTATTTTTTTGGGGAGGGGGGGCGTAACCCATTTACTACTATCTCCTTTCACTTTTCCTGTACCCTAGCATGGAATAATCTGGCCCTCAGCATTCTCCCCTCTCCTTTTCATTTCACATGTTTTCTACTATGCTTCCACTTATTTTTGTTTTGAGTTGGATTGTGAAATAACAGTCATCCATATGGCTTTCATACCCCTTTCCTTGGGGCTAGCCTTTCCCTTCACTCCTTGATATCCCCTGTACTCCAATATGCTTCCCTGCTTAGGCCTCTCTGTTTTCCAGTATTCCAAATCACTACTTCTTTTTTACCTGTAATTTACTATCCTCCCTTCCCTTATCAAGTCCTCCCTTTAAAAAGAGCCTTGCTTCCACTTGTGCTTTAAGTGAAACCTATAAATCAAAAGATTTCAACTTCTGATTTGTATACGAGAGAGAAGAGACAGTGAATGTTTTTATGGTTCTGGGTCACCTCACACCAAGTATTTTTCTCTCAGCTCTATACATTTTCCTGCAAATTGTAAAAATAATCATTTAATTTTTCTTCGTAGCTGAGTAATATTTCACTATGTATATGTACCACATTTTTCTTATCTATTCATCTGTTGATGTAGATCTAGGAGGATTCCATTTCTTAAATATTATGAATAGGATAGCAATAAACATAGATGCACAATTGTTTCTTTAGTAGAATAGAAAGTTTGTTTGTTGCATATATGCCCAGAAGTAGTATAGCTGGGTCATATGGAAGTTTATTTCTAGGTTTCTGAGAAACATCCCAAATGATTTCCACAGTGACTTCACTATTTTAAATTCCTGCTAGCAGTCTACAAGAGATTCTGATACCCCCAAACTGCTAGGGAAGTAAGTAGGGTTTATGCTTCAACTTATAAGTACAGGTACAGATTATCTGAATAAGATTTCAATAGCACTGGAAATAAGATAATAGTCAAAAATGAGATTGCATAAAATTAAAAAGCTGCCGTGGAGCAAAGAAAATTAAATAAATCAAGAAGCAATCCTGTGATAGGCAACTAGTGTCTAGAATATATGAAGATCAAAAAAAAAAAAAAAACCAAAAAGCAAAAACCTAAACATTAAGAAAGTAATAAACTAATTGAAAATGAGACATGGCACTTAGCTTTTTTCCATTACTGTGATAAAACACTGCTACCAAGGCAAATTATGGAAGGAAGGGTTTACTTGGAGTTTACAGTTTCAGAGGGAGAGGAATGTTTCACCATTGTGGTGAGGAACATAGCAGCAGGCAGACAGATGCTGGAGCAGAGGCTGAGAACTCACATCCAGATCCACAAACAGGAGGCAGAAAACACACAGGGAATGACATGTGTCTTTTGAAACCTATTGGGGAAATTATTAAGGCCACTCCACGTAGTTAAAGGGAGATTTATTTAGTGGTGTAACATACAAATGAAGGGATAGGTAGGTTGCAGGGTCTGGGAAAGATGCAGCGCAGTCCGGCGGTGCTCTCTGGAGAACTCTGCTCAGTCTATCTCCAGCATCCAGGGTCCAGGAAACAAGAGAGATGGCGCATCCAGATCTCAGGTCTTCAAGGTCCTCTCTTGGCCCCGCCTTGTAGGCATGACAGTTACCGAAGGCTCAATGGGGGTTGGAACTTCCAGATCAAGGTTGGCATGGCTACCCACTACAGAAACCTGTCCTCAGTGACATATCTCCTCCACACAGCTCCTATTTCTTCCAAAACAGGTCCAACAACCAGGGACCAAGTATTCAAACATAATGAGCCTTTGGGGCCATTCACACCCAACCCGCCAAATCTCACTCCCTGGTCCCCATAGGCTCATGATCATATCCTAATGCAAATTGTATTTAGTAAAACTTCAAAAGTCTTCACAGTTTTCCAGTAACAGAGTCAATACAAGGCTCTCTTGAAATCATCTCTGCCAAATAAATTATTCCATTACTTTTCAATGAAGTATCAGGTAAATTCTTAGTACAAAGGCAGAAAAAAGCTACATCAAAATATCCTAAGAATATTGCTCCCTTCTGAAACCTTTCAGATCTTATCACTACTGTCTTCCAAATTTCTACCAGGATAGCCCATTAAGCTCTGCTTACAGCATTCACCCACTTTTCTTGTCCACAGTCTCAAGTCTTCCACATTCCTCAAGACAATACATGGTTAGGTCTGTCATAGCAATAACCCATTCCCTAATACCAACTTCTGTTTTAGTTACTTTTATGTTGCTGTGATAAAAACACCACGATTAAGACATCTTAAAGAAGGGAGGGTCTATTTTGGGATAATAGTTTCAGAGTGATAGAAGTGTATCACAATCATGATGAGGAGCATGTCAGCAGGCTAGCAGACATGGTCATAGGCTAGCAGCTGAGAGCTCATTCCAGATCCACAAACAGGAAGC
The DNA here is from genome assembly GCA_902168325.1 of Peromyscus nudipes. NCBI lineage: Eukaryota > Metazoa > Chordata > Mammalia > Rodentia > Cricetidae > Peromyscus > Peromyscus nudipes. Next base: position 46,862 of record CABHPH010163363.1, on the reverse strand, counting down.
AGAGAGCACACTTGGAATGGCATGAGTCTTTTGAAACCTCTAGTCCTTGTCAGTGACACAGTTCCAAAAGACCACACCTCCTATCACTTCCTAAACAATTCTACCAACTGGGGACCAAGTATTCAAACTAAATGAGCTAATAGGGGGCATTTGCCCTTAAACCACCACAGAACTGAGGAGAAAACTCACAAGAAGAAATGTGAATAACTAGGAAGAATGTTTAAAAGTGTTCAACATCTCTAGTCACCAAGGAAAAGAAAATTAAACAACTTTTAAGATTCTATCACAGCCCAGTGGTGGGGGCCCATACCTTTAATTCCAGCACCTGGGAGGCAGAGGCAGGCAGATCTCTTAGTTCAAGGCCAGCATGCTGCAAAGTGAGTTCAGGACATGCAGGGCTACACAGAGAAACTCTGTCTCGAATAACAAAGCAAACAAACAAAGAAAACAAATAAATAACAACAAAAAATTCTATCTCACTTCAGTTAGAACGGCCATTATTAGGAATACAAATGATATCAAATAGTGACACAAATTGTGCAGAAAGAGACTATTATTTATATCTATGATCTCTTTCCCTCCTTTGTTCCCTTCTGCTCCTCCTTTCTTCACCTTCTATACCTCTCTTCACGCCATCATGACAAGTCAAAATCTTTAGAATGAATTGTAATATCTAAGCCCAAAAGTCCTAAGTATTCCATTCAAAATTATTTGAGATTGTCAAAATTTGAAAACATCCATTGATCGCACATCTAGTATAATCAAAATATTCTCATTACTCGTCTTTGTTTTACTTTATTTTGCCTTGTTGTACTAACAAGAAAACACCTGTACTAACTTTATTACAGTGTACTGAAAACTGAAATTCATGTGATTATCAGACATCTCAGGAAGTGGTTGTTTACCAAAAGCCTTAACAGTGATTTTGTGACCCTCCTGTCACACCACTAGTGAATACAGGTTTTTTTATAACTATAATTCTTGCTTGATAACTCTTTTGTTATATGTAATTTTACTATGTTGAAGTTAAAACATTCCTTTTGAATAGAAAGAAAGGGGAAATGAGTGTCTTTTTGTATGCTGTGAAAATATGTTGTTCTGATTAGTTGATAAATAAAGCTGTTTTAACAATGGTGAGGCAGAATAGGGTTAGGTGGGACATTCTAACTAGAGAGGAGGAAGGAGAAAGGCAGAACAGAGAGACACTGCCAGCCACCACTATGAGAAGCAAGATTAAAGATACTGGTAAGCCACGAGCCATGTGGCAAAGTTTAGATTTATAGAAATGGGTTAATTTAAGATGTAAGATCTAGCTACTGAGAAGCCTGAGCCAATAGGCCATACAGTTTTAATTAATATAGGCCTCTGTGTGTTTGTTTGGGTCTGAGTGGCTGTGGGCCTCGAGGGGGACTGGAGAAAACTCCAGCTACACACACACACACACACACACACACACACACACACACACACACACACATACACACACACACCTGATATACAGGATTGGATAATTCCTATTACTCTCTATTTTTGGAAAAAGCATCTTTACTATTCTCTCGAAACTTATTTGGCATAGACCAATAATCTTTAAGCTGACTTCATATATACCCAATATTTAATAAAACTATAGATATAAACAAATAAACATTTTTACCTGATATTAACATTTCTGTGGTGATATGTTATTTGTGCTCTAATACATAAAGCTTTGATGGAGATCAGAGGGAAAATCCAGCCACTATATTAAACATAGAAGTCAGGCAGTGGTAGCACAAGCCTTTAATCCTAGCATTCAGGAGGCAGAGATTCATCTGGATCTCTGTGAGTTCAAGGCCACACTGGGAACAGAGTAAGCCATGGTGTCACACACCTTTAATCCCAGCGCTGGTTAACTATAGAGATCTGGAAGTCTGTACAGACAGACAGAAAGTGATATAGCTGGGCAGAAAGAGGAAGTGATGTAACTGGACAGAGAGATGAAGTGAGATGGCAGGCACAGAAAAGATATGTGTGTGGGTACAGGAAGTAGCTCTCTCTGGAGGCTGAGGAGTTGGTAAGGTGAGGTTGGCTGTGGCTTGTCCTATTCCTCTGATCTCTCTGTTTTCACCCCAATATCTGGCTCTGGGATTTTTATTATAAGACCTTTGAAGAATATTATACATATTCTCTGAAGCAATGGTTTTTATGTTGGGGCTACACATTAAAAACTAAGTCAGGAGGCAGAGGCAGGCAGATGTCTGTGAGTTTGAGGCCAGCCTCAGCTACAGAGTGAGTTCCAGGAAAGACGCAAAGCTACACAGAGAAACCTTGTCTCAAAAAACCAAAAAAAAAAAAAATCTAAGTAGCAAACTTTTAGAAATTACCTTATAGCAACAAATGACTCCACATCAATTAAGTTTTGATTTCTGTGGAAGCTCCAACAGATAATGACCCAGAAATAAATCTTAAAAGAGGCAACAGAATCTGTATTAACAACAAAGCAGCGGGTATGAATACTCTGCCAATGCATGTCTCATCTCCCCATGTAATCTGTTCCATAGGGTTTTGACTAGTAAGATAGAAGACAGCTTCCTCTCATCTTTACTAAAATACATGCTAAGGTCAGCTTGTTCTACACAGTGAGTTTCATGCCAAACAGTGCAAGGTAGTGAGATCCTGTCTCAAATAAAATAGATTTCATGCTAAAGGGGGAGGCAATTTAGTTAAAGGTGTGTGTGTGCACAGATGGTGCTGGGGGGCAAGGGGACAGAATGAGGGTCCCATGGAGGTTGTGGCCAGAGCACGAGAAACTGGTGATGCTGGTTGCCTACCAGGTGGAGTACTGTTATGGCAAGGACATGCCGCTCATCTTTGTGGGTGGTGTGCCTCCCAGTGACACCACCCTTATGTACACAATGAGGTGTGCTGTGGGGAGAAGACAGGCATCAATCCTCATGTACTGGCCATAGACTAGACCTGGTCAAATTCTGGCCAGGAGAAACATCTGGATGAGGCAGGTGTGACAAATGAGGTGCTGTACACCACCAGGCAGGCCTTCATCCTGGAGGTGATTGCCAAGCATGGTGAGCCAGCACATATGCTATGTAACAAGGACCCCTTCACACTTAAGTCCTTCGTCTACCTGACACACCCGTTCCCCAACTCCAAATTTCTGCTAATGGTGAAGACGGCTAGGCCTGGGTGCACTCCATGATCTCTTGTAAGGTCACCATCTCAGGCTTTGACCTCAGCAGCTCTGGAGACTGTTTTACGAAGTGGAACAGGCAATCAAGGTGATGTATACATAGTGCATAGAGGTGGCCAGGGACAAATGCCTGCCTGTGTACTACGAGCAGTTGATGCTACACCCCTGGTGCTTACTCAAGCACATCCTGAACTTTGTGAGCATCACCTGGAGTGATACAGTCCTGCACCATGAAGACCTCACTGGAAAGCCGGGGGGAGGGGGGGCATCTCCTTGTCCAAGATCAAGCTGTTGGTGGACCAGGTCATCAAACTCTTGAACTTGGAAGCACTCTCCCAGTGGACTGGCCACATCCCAGGGGACATGGTGAGGGATACGGCCCAGACTGACCCCATGCCAGCTTGGCTTGGCTATGACCTGTATATAAACCTGCCCCACGTACATGCCTGCGCCTCTCTCTGTCTCTCTCTGTCCCTCTCTGTCCCTCTCTGTCTCTCTCTGTCTCTGTCTCTGTCTCTCTCTCTCTCTCTGTCTCTCTGTCTCTCTGTCTCTCTCTCTCTCTGTGAATTTACATGTAATAGCTTGGTTTCTGCCTTAAATAGTGACTCCTTTCCCTAGGTTGGTATATAGATTTTTCATTGAGATTTAAAGAGGGGGAGAGATCAAGACTGAAATGTAGTATAATCATCCTACTTGAGTACTTAATGCATAAGAGCTTCATTTCATTTATTATTTTCATTAAAATTATACCCTTTGGGTGCTCTGAAAGGCTACAGCATTAGGCAAAAGACAGAGCAACACAGAGTTCCATATCATAATCTCCTGTGACTGAATGCCACCCTTAGTTGGCCAAGGCAGGCTTTGTCCTCTTACTGTGAACATCACTGAATGAATGTAAGGTTGATAAATGAAAATGTGTGTCTCATAAGCATATTGTTTAACTCTCGGAGGTATACAAAGACAAAACAGAAAAATCTCAGTAATATATAAAGGGAGGGTGTAGAAGAATTTCTGAACAGTCTTATTAAATAAGAAACACATAGCCACATATAAGGGTGCAAGCCGCAGAGATCAGAGCAATAGCTGCCAACTAACCTTAGCTCACCACATCGCAGTAGTTTCCCAAGAGAACCTATTCCTCTCTAACCTGCACCTTTATTACCTTCCTGTTCTGCCTTATCATTGGCTCTAAGCCCAGCCACATCACTTCCTCATCACTGCCTGTTTATACAGACTTTCAGGTCTCTATGGTTGGTACTAGGATTAAAGGCGTGTGTCACCACGCTTGGCTGTGTCCTTGACCACACAGAGACTGCCTGCCATGTGATCAGCTTAAGAGCATGTGCTACCAACACCTGACATCTGTTTATGGCTGGCTATGACCTCTGATCTCCAGGCAAACTTTATTTGTTAACATACAAATAAAACATCACCACAATACAGCACAAATAAAATATCACCACAGGAGGGGCCTGTAATCTTTGCTTCATTAGGTCAGAGTAAAGCTGATTAAAATATGAAGAAATATTGCATATTATTTTAACTTATCAGGTAAAAAAAAGTTGGGGATACTTGTTTATAAGTAAATGCTTTGATTTCCTCCTTCATTAAGCTGGAGTTTGTAGTGTAGAACAATTAGAGGAGGGTCATGCCATATGAGCCCAGTCTTTTAGAATCTAATGGTATAGATAGTAGTTTGACCTAGACAACAAGCAGGTCATTCTTCCATGAGAGGCTCCTAATTAGGATGACCAGGAGATAAGACAAAAAATAAGAAAGCTGTGGTCAGGAGGTCTTGTATAAGTTGATGGCTTATGCCAAACAAGTGTATTAAGAATTACTGAATTGGAGATACTATTATTCAGGAAGTGGATATGGGACGAAGTCAGCTGAAAGCCATCATACAATGGGATGAAGTCAACAAAAAGATAATTAAGCAGTGTTGCACAAAGGCAACATGGGATATCTCAAGTACACCACTGACCAAGCACACAGTGGCCTTAGGAATGATAAGGATAGTCCCTTAAGGTAGGAAGAGTTGAATTCTTAGGATAAAGTCAAAAGATCCCCCAAGGTCTTGCCCCAGGGCCTTACTGGAGCTGACAAGCGTGTTTCTGGTTTTAGACAAGGAACTATGTTACTTCTCCATAAATCAGGGCCTCTGGAAAAGCCCTGAACAGTCCTGGCTCTCAACAGTAGTTAATGATAGATACTTCATTCCTTAGAAATAATTATTAAATACTGTAGACAGATTTCTAAACAGTCTTATTAAATAAGAAACACAGAGCCAAATACAGGGGTAATAGCCGAAGAGATCAGAGAAATAATAAAGAGTCACTGACTAGCCTTAACTTACCACCACACCGAAGCTTCCCGAGAGAGACCTTCTTCCTGCCTAACCTGCGCTTTTGTTGCTTTCCTGTTCTGCCTTCTCATTGGCTGTAAGCCCAGCCACATGATTTCTTCATCACTGCCTGCCTATACAGACCTCCAGGTATTGGTTGGTACTGGGATTAAAGACCTGTGTCACCACGCTTGGCTGTGTCCTTGAACACACAGAGATTCTGCCTGCCATGTGATCAGATTAAGGGCATGTGGTACCACCACCTGACTTCTGTTTATGGTTCACTATGTTACCTCTGATCTCCAGGCAAACTTTATTTATTAACATACAAATAAAATATCACATTTCAGCACAAATAAAATATCACCACAAAATACTCATTGCGTATCACATTCCTACTTGCACAGAACAACCACACTCAGACATGTTCTCAGCTTCCTATCTTCTGTTGTCCACATTTAATAGAATTCAAGAATGTTGTAATGATGTTAAATAGACCAAATATGAGTACAAATATCTATCTAGAAAAACATAACAGTATCAAATCTTATGTATTATTTTACATGCCTACATTCAGCATCCATTTCACTATTTTAATATCTAAAGTTCTATGAACATTTCTCTTACTCTAAATAAAAATCAGTGTATGTTTAATTCTAAGGATGAACATTATGACTCATTGATTTGATTTATGTTAATACCCATCATCATTATTTTTATCCTGATGTTTGCATCTTGCTTCTTCTCAAATATTTTTAAACAATGTGTACTATTAACCAAACCACACTTTATGAAGTAAAATAGTGTGGAACTGAAATGGGTTCTGCAGTACAAACATACTTTTTGCATTCAATTGAATTCCTCAGATTTAAAAAATAATCACTGTTAGACAAAACATCACAATACAAAGTGTCACAAAACCAGAAAGATTAAAGAAACTTTCTAGGAATGGACTGAAGCAGATTAGTGAGAAGACAATTGTAATACACATTAATTAGGTATCTGTTTATACTTCTACTGTCACTAGAACAGCTTATATTGTTCACTGATATCCTCTGTTATTTATAGGCATTTGTGTCTTTTGGTTAATGGTATTTTAATCTGCAAAACTACATCTATGTGGCATGAGTTTATAATAAAAATAGAATCACTCATATTTTTCTATGTGGTATTTGTTTTCAAAGAAAAGGTTCTTTCCTACTATAAAGAATAATCATCATAAAAGGTGTATAAATAGAAATTTAACTCATTAATTGGTCTGTGGTTCTTTCCTGCTAAGGACATTATCCACATTCTGTCTCATCTATAAATAGATTTTAAGAATGAAGTGACTTAAAAATAACAGTTATTATCACAGCTGATATTTTGTCATATTTTATCATTCTTATAATGATTACTGAATGTTATGTCTGATGTTGTCCTAATATCATCACTAAACAGACGGATATTCTTTGAAGCCAGGTAGGCTAGTATATAGTCAATAAAGATTAGAAATTTTGGTGCTTAAGATTTATTATCATTGAAATAGAGGATATATATATATATATATATATATATATATATCATCTCCTACATGTTCTTCCAAAAATAATCTGCATCACCTATAAGAAACTACAAGAATTCTGTCCCAAAGCTTCAGTTTTAGTGCTGACAAATAGTTAAGCCAGAAATGGCTATAAGAACTCTTAATGGGTGGAGTCAGAGGACTGCTTTTGTTTGGTTGGTTCTATGTTACTTTCTAAGAAATTAAAGGGCAAAGAAAAAAGGGAATTTCATAGACGAGTGGTGGTGGCACATGCCTTTAATCACTGCCCTTGGGAGACAGAGGCAGGTGAATCTCTGTGAGTTCGAAGCTAGTCTCGACTACAAGTGAGTTTCAGGACAGCCAGGTCTGTCATGCAGAGAAACCCTATCTCAAAAAAGAAAAAGAAAGAAGGAAAAGTGAAATTCAGGGCCGAAATTTTTAAACTATCTGACCTTTTAATAGCTCATGAATTTGAAGCTTTTAAAGGCATGTGAAAATGGATGCCTTTAAGCTTAATGCAGTGTACAACTTGGGTTCCTCCTTCTAGCATGCATACTGCATAGGTATTTAGCATAGAGGCTGAAGAATTTGTACTGGAGTACAAAGTATGTCTACATGATAATATATGGCCAAAATTTAAGTAAAAGATATACTATAATCTTTCTGCAGTCTGACTTGATTATCTTAAGCAATGTGGGACAGTCTTGTTATTGGAAATGAAATAATAATAAAAATGGTTTTAAAAGCTGTCCACCTTTAAGTTAAATTGAGACTTCTGCAGGAAAATTGTACTTTGTTGCTATATATTGCTTTGCCCTTCAGCTCAGCTGTTGGCCCTGCATTAATATTCAGGCAGCAACAGTGCCAGTCCTGGTGATTCACTGAGGTATTATGACTATGCAAATGAGCAAGAGCTTTTTATGTCTATGGTTTGTCTTTCTTAGATGCTTGAAAGAATAATTGGAACCAATCAAATACTGATAACTTGCACGTAGATAACTGTTGCTCTGGAAGTTAAAGCCATTTAATAATTCTTATTATATTGATCTTAAGATTTTATTTTAATCAACCTCTTGAAAAAAAAGTGCTTTACAGTATCTATTAAATTGGCTGAATTAGAAGTTAGACTGTCATATTATTTTAAATTTCTGATTATAGTGACAACATTTTCAAGTAAGCAGTGTACAAATATTAGAATGTTTTAATGAATTATTTTGTATTTATGGGACTTTATCCATTTTCCCTGGGAATTTGAAAATCATGAATTAGGACCAGGGTATATAGTTTAGTGGTACAGAGTGCTTAATATGTATAAGACCCTGGGTATTTATCCTTAGCATGCTTCCAAATTACAAATGTAGGAGATAATGGAGTGATCTAGGTATCCGAACTGTAGATCTATTGAAATATAGACATAATAAATAAAAATAGAGAGTAGGAGAGAAAAATGTGTGTAGTGTGTAGACTGGAACCTCAGACATAAATAACATTTGGCTTTGAATTCACATTAATATTATCTTGAATTCATATATATGGGATAGGGAGAGAGTGAGAAAGACAGAGACAGAGACCCAGACAGAAAGTGCTAAGTAGCTGGGAAACCAGAAACTTCTGATCCTCTGTGGTGATACATTCTGTACACTAATAAACTTGCCTGAGGATCAGAGGACAGAGCCAGCCACTAGATTAGACGTAGAGGTCAGGCAGTGGTCACACACCCTTAATCCTATCACTCAGGAGGCAGTGATCCATCTGGATCTCTGTGAGTTCAAGGCTACACTGGAAACAGAGCCAGGCAGTGGTGGCACATACCTTTAACCGCAGTACTGGGAAGCAAACATGCCTTTAATCCCAGGAAGTGATGTCTGGGCAGAGAAAGGTATATAAGGAATGAGGAAACAGGAACTCACTCTCTTTAGTCTGAGAATTTTGTAGAGGTTAAGAACTAGTGGCTGACTGCTCTACTTCTCTGATCTTTCAGCTTTCATCCTGATATCTGGCTTTTTTTTTTTTTAACTAAAAGACCATCTAAGATTTGAACAGCATTCCTCTTTCCTCTATCTCCAAATACTAGGATTCAGGCATGTGCCACCATGTCTGGTTTATGTAGTGCAGAACATACTGGATTTCATGAATGCTAGGGCAGTACACTACCAACTGTGGTATAGTCTCAGATCAAGATGAATATATAATAATGAGAAAAATAAACCATAAATTTTCTTTAACTTAAAAAAACAGGAAAAAACTTTATTAAGAAAATGAAAGCATAAATAACTCCTAAGTAACTCATGTTGCACCTTGATTAGTGATTTTTTTCCTCTGTGATAAAGTTTTAAAACTTTAGATTTGAGTCTCAGTTTTTTTTGTGACACAGTGAAAAGATCCCTAATATACCACAGAGTGTTTCTGTTGTGCCCTCCAACTGACTAACAATTATCATCCTTTTCTTTTGATGTTCTAGTACTGTCTGGTTTCTACAGAGATAACCTTCAAATTGCTACAACTTGCTCTCTATATAAAACTGTTTTATGACTGTGAAAAAGATCAGCTTTCTTTAATATTTAGTAATTTTAATTTCATCAAGAAACATTTCAACTACAGAAAATAATTTCAAACATAAAATTTGTTTTGTGTATTTAAAAAATTAGTTGCATGTTTTATGGTAATGGTAAATACCAGGTAGTTCAGGTTAGTCTGTGTTCTGGTTTTATTGCTGCTGATTTATATTAAAGTTTGTTATTTTATACCCTCTGTTTGAAATAATAAAGATTTAATTCTTGCACAAACCACATGCACTCAGGATGGTGAGTGAGTTGTGTCCATTACAGGTTTTCATAAACCTTGGCGGATAGGGACTTCAGAGTGACATGTGTTCCTTCACTTGTCATGTCAGTGGACAAACAATCCTGGAGGGTCATGTACCAGCAATTAAATGCCCAAGCTCTACAGTGAAACATGTCACTTCAGCCAACAACTCATTGAGTAAAAGTTGCACATGTCCACACCAAAATTCAAGGGCTGGAGAAAGAAACCAAACATTCTCTATGTGCATAGAAAGCAGTATTGTGCACATTAATAATTTCAGCCACATGGAATTGTATTCTTTTATGTTCAGTAAAAAAGCTACATTATTTACCAACATCAAATTTCAAGTGATAGAATTGAAAATCATAACTCCCAGGAATATTTACAAATATTTAGAAATTGGTAAAAGCTGAGACACAGTAAAACATTTCATTGAAAAATCTATCATTGTATACATGTGGGTGTATATATCTGTGTTTTTTTGTGTATCTTCTGACTAAAATCTTATTCATATCTACAAATATACATGCATATAAATATTCGAGCTGGATTGACTTGGGACTAGACATATAGTTGCCCAGTAAGACAATGTATACACAACATTTTATTGAATAATGTTGTTCATTAAAAATAAACAAATTCTAAGAGTTAGCATATTCAAATTCACTTCAGTTCATCCCCAGAATAAATATTAACTAATATGAAAATCAAAATGAACTGATATTATGTATATTTTTTACTACACACAGAATTTATAAATCTATTTCCTAGATGTCTTTTTTTAATCAAATCTGTGCTGTTTTAGTACAATTTACATTGAATAAATACCTCTGACTGCTAGTCACGGTTCATCTTAGCATTTTGGAAAAAAACAGAAAGCTATACTAGACCTTTAGCATTTTAAAAAAGTGATACACAAACACTAACCAAAAACAAAAGAAACCTTATAAATTATAGTGAAAACTGATAACACTAAGCTATAGAAAAATGTAAGCAATTACATTTACTCAGGTACCAAATTTGAAAAGCAAGACACAGAAATAAACTTTCCCTATATTAAACCAAGTACAACTCAATAAGCTACTATTTGAATAAGTTAATATTTCTTCTAGAAATCATTTATCTGTTTTGTGTCAGGCATGGTGTTTTACACAGTGTGATTTAATAAAAGGAAGAAGACTAGGTCCAGTGCATAGTAGAAACTGTAAAACAATTCAATCACCTATACATCACTCCTATTATGCAATATGATTAGAACTGGGCAGGAGAAAGTGCTATATCTTGCATAGTTCCAGTTTCAGTTTTGAAATTTATTAATTAGGAATCATTGCATATAATTTTACGTGAATGTTTTAGTGCTTACATGTATGTATGTGTACCAAATGCAAGTCTGGTGCCTAGAGAGACTAGAAGAGGGCATGCCCTATAACAGGAGTTGGAAATGGTTGTGAATCACCATGTGTGTGTTGGGGCCCACACACAGATCCTCTGCAAGAGCATCAAGTGATCTTAACTTCTAAGCTGTCTCTCCATCTCTCCAGCCCCTTAAAATAGTGTGTGTGTGAGTGTGTGTGTGCGTGCGTGCGTGTGTGTGCGTGTGCGTGTGTGTATGATTGTGTGGGTAGCGGTGGGGTGCGGCTTGAACCCATGACCTTATGATTACTAGTCAAGGGGTCTACCATTGATCTACCAACCCAGTCCTTAAATATAACTTAACCCCACTGAGACTTAGCATAGAATGCTATGCTCTAAGCATAATGACCATTATCATCTTCAGCAAATCAGTCTACTTACTGTTAAGCTTCCTTCATAGGAGGAAGTGGGTAGGGTCATTGGACCCTTACCTACAATTTTAACCATTTCATTCTGCATTATAATGCCAGGTGTATGTAATCATGCTGGGATTGCATGTGGCCATATGGCTTCCTGAGATACAGAGTATGTAATGAGTGTAAGGTTTACTTAATGGAGACTCCATTTATGCTGGGTGAGTTTTAATGGTATGGCTTTTGGGGGATGACCCATGTGTGGTGATATTGTGTTCCCCAAAATATTGTGCACCCTAATAAACTTATCTGGGGTTCAGAGAACAGAACAGTCACTAGACAAACATAGAGGCCAGAAAATGGTGGCACACACCTTTAATCCTAGCATTCTGAAGGCAGAGATCCAACTGGATCTCTGTGAGTTCAAAGCCACACTGGAAACAGCCAGGCATGGTGACACATGCCTTTAATCCCAGGAAGTGATGACAGGAAGCAGAAAGGTAAATAAGGCATGAGAACCAGGAACTAGAGCCTGGTTAAGTTTTTAGGCTTCTAGCCGCAGTTCAGCTGATACCTATTTGGATGAGGACACAGAGGCTTCCAGTTTGAGGAAACGAGATCAGCTGAGGAATTGGTGAGGTAAGGTTACCTGTGGCTTATTATGTTTCTCCAATCTTTCAGCATTCACCCCAATACCTGGCTCTGGATTTGTTTTTATTAATAAGACCTTTTAAGATTCATGCTACATCTGGTGCCCAACGTTCATGGTACGAATTCGAGAAAAAGCTACTTGCCTGTGGTCTTGCAGGCCCAAGCTCATACCCAAGCTACCCTCAGCTAGTTGTGGTGGTGCATGCTCGTAGGATTTGCTGAAGGAGGCAGAGGCAAGAGGACCCTGAGTTTGAGGCCAACCTAGGAAGCTTGCTAAGGAGAAGATATGGCCAGGGCCAAGCCACCAAAGGGTGGCAGTGGGATCATGGAGGCAGTGGCTGCTGCTCCAAGATGCTGGCTCCTTCTCATCATGTTGGTGATGAAGGTTTTACTGCTGCTTGTTCAGAGAAGAATTGCCAGGACCATCATGTTACAAGAAAGCATCTGCAAAGGTCAGTTTGGGAAAGTTTGGTGAGGCAAATCTTGGGAAGAAGAAATTGCTGTGGAGATTTTCTCTTCTAGGGAAGAACGTTCATGGTTCTGAGAGACAGACACTTATCAGACTGTGATTGTTCCAAACTACAGAGGAGGCACAAAAAAAAGTCTGCAGGGAACCATTACCACGCCTAACAGCGACTTTGAAATCATCAAAAGGATGACAAGGATCCTACAAAGTTATTCCACATGGACTATGGTAAAGCCATTAAACAGACTAACACCAAGGAAAGATCGACCTTGGACTACAAACTTCTCAGGACAATTTCGAGATGGCCCACATTCCCAAGAGGTGGGATGGGTGTTTTTTGGTCGTTCAATGGCTTATAGATAATTGTTATTGTTTATGATGGTTGGTTACAAGTTGTTAATTGCTAATGGTCAAAAAAAAGCTAAAAAGGAGAGTAGATACAGGGTTCTTGTTGAAAAAAAGAAAAATGAAGATATAGCAAAGGGTTGATCATTGAATCTACTCTGAAAAAAGGGAAGATATAGAAATGATAAAATAAAAGGTAGATTTTTTGGATCTACTCAAAAATGAGAATATAGATATGATAATATAAAAAGGAGATTATTGAATCTACTTTTAAAAAGGAACTACTTGTTTTAAATAGGATAAGTAATGAAATTATTTTGTCTGAATTTGTCAAATGTTAATAGACTGGACATTGTTAATGAATATAATGGAGATTTTGTCTGAATCTGTCAAATGTTAATGGACTAGACATTGTTAATGTAATTCTTGACTGTATATATTATATATACTTATTGGATATAGTTTTTGTATTAGCTTTAAGCTTTTTAAATTTTAGACAAAAAAGGGGAAATGTGGTGATATTGTGTTCCCCAAAATATTGTGCACCCTAATAAACTTATCTGGCCTCAGAGAACAGAACAGCCACTAGATAGACATGGAGGCCAGAAAATATGGCCCACACCCCTTTAATCCTAGCATTCTGGAGGCAGAGATCCATCTGGATCCCTGTGAGTTCAAAGCCACACTGGAAACAGCCAGGCATGGTGACACACGCCTTTAATCCCAGGAAGTGATGGCAGGACACAGAAAGGTATATAATGTGTAAGGACCAGGAACTAGAGCCTGGTTAAGCTTCCAGGCTTTTGAGCAGCAGTTCAGATCAGCTGAGTAATTGGCAAGGTGAGGCTGGATGTGGCATGTTCTGTTTCTCTGATCATTCAGTGTTCACCCCAATACCTGGCTCTGGGTTTGTTTTTATTAATAAGACCCTTTAGTATTCATGTTACACCCATCTTGCTCTAAGTGAATTCTCACCCACACTCAGTAAATAAGTCCAATGAACTCACTGATGGAATACTACTTTGATATGAGTGGATATCCTGTCTGGGGATAGTAGACTATTGATGTCTATCCAGGAAAAGATCAGACTTAGTTTCTTCAGTCAGTTATAAAAAGAGAAGGAATAAAAAGGCACAGACAATACTGACTGTTTCCCAAAGTTATCATTTTTATCATTAAATATTGTATTCTTAAATGCTTTTGTGAATGCCTTGTATAATTTTCTTCAGAGAATTTTTAAACTAATTTTTATTTATTAATTCACTGTGTTAAAAGTTTCCCTCAGAGCCATCAAATATACTGATACTTCCTCTCAAAACCCTGAAAGCGCATGTCATGTAATTATATTCTACTGCACATTTAAACATATATCACTATCAGCTGAGTTGATTTCTTATCACAATTATACATTTTTCCCCTCAAATCTTATCTAAGATGCACAAGTTAAAATCTTCTGCTTACATTTGATAACTATAAGTTGCTAAAATACAGAGATGACATAAAACTGTTACAAACAGAAAAAGTATATAATCTCATAGAAATCTTTTAGACAAGCTTTTGCCTGTTTGTGTTTTCATTTGCTTAAGAAAAGCAAAACTGGAATGTGTAGATGGTCATATTATGATGGAACTTGATAAACTCAAAGTCAAGGAAAGATCTTGTTGCTATATTAAAAACATGTAGCTGAATGTTCATAGATTTTTAAGTTAAAATGAAAAGTATTAAATTAAAATCTAATTATCATGTAAAATGCATGTATACCCCCTCTCTATCTCTCTATCTATCATCTATCTATTTTTCTATCTATCTATCTATCTATCTATCTATCTATCTATGTTACTTAATATATGTTACTTAGTTGGTGCTTTTAAGATTAACTTACCAATCATGCATTTATTTTATTTTTAATTTATTCTTCTCATATATTGCATTCTGACTGCAGTTACCCCTCCCTCCTCTCTCCCTAGTTCTCCCCCACCCACATACCCTTTCCTCCAGATCCATTCCTCCTCCTCTGTCTTCAGAAAAGAACACACCTCCCAGGGATATTAACCACACATGGCATGTCAAGTCACAATAAAACTAGGCACATTCTATCATATTAAGTCTGGATGGGGCAATCCAGTATGAGGAAAAGGGTCCCCAAAACAAGCAAAAGTGTCAGAAACAGTCCCTGCTCCCACTGTTAGTAGTCCCGCAGGAACCATAAGCTACACAATCATAGCATATATGCAGAAAACATATGTCAGACCCATATAGGTTCCAGGACGGTTGGATGAGTCCCTGTGAGCTTCTATGAACCACTGGTTAGTTGATTACGAACACTGGTTAGTTGATTATGTGGGTCGTTTTCTTGTGGTGTCTTGAACCCTCTGCCTCCTACATTCCTTACATAACAGAATCTTCTTCTGCAGGATTCCCAATACTTTGACCAATAATGGCTTAAGGGTTTCTAATATAAGTGATAAAATCAATTGTCGAAATAAGTATATGTGTGAAAGCTGAACTTGTTCAAGATTATGGTTAGAGAGTTGTTATTATTCTAGAGGAATCAAATAAAAATAAGTATGGTATAATGTACATATTATGAGCACTCACTTACAAAATTATTTTAATTAAGCAACAATACTAATTGAATGTGACAGCCTAAGATAGGCAGTGAGTTGAAGACTTTCTCAAACAATTTAGTGATTCTGTTTGCCAAACTAAAACCTGATAAAGGGCTGGAAATGTTACTCATGGGAGAATGTTTGCCTAGCAACCACAAGGACCTAGGGTCCATCCTTAGTACTTTAAAAAAAGTATTTGTTTATTTTTTGTGGTTTTATTGAGGATGTCATACATGAGCATTGCACCTATACCACTCTTGCTCTTCTATCCAACCTCCAACTCTTCCCATTTTCCCCCAGTTCATGCCAAATTTATAAAATTTCCTTTAATTATTATTAATATGTAGATGCATATGTGACATGGGGGTGAATAACATACTAGGGAGTTTATCTCTGAGGGAAACTGATTGAGCTCTCTTAGAGCCAATGACCTAACATCTAGGAGTGGGATCATGTGAAATTTTCCCCATCCATGTTTACTTATAACTGGTGCCATCATTATTCTGGTCTTGTTTTGGCAATCCTATTTTTAACAATTCATAGGTAAATTTTCCCTCGAGGACATTATCTAACAGCAGAATTCCTGGTCCTTTGGGTATTACAATCACTCCTACCAATCTTCCATGATTTCCCCTGTGCTTTAGGTGTAGGAACTGACCTATAGATTTATCTGTTTGGCTTGGACACCCCACATGTTAGACATCCCACAACCAATTACTCTCTATATTCTGACCAGTTGTAGATGTCTGTAATAGTCTCTATCTGTTCCAAAAAGATGATTCTTTGGTGAGAGATGAGAGCTATACTTATTTGTGGATGTAAGGAATGGGCATTAAACTGAATATTTTTGAAAAGTGAGGTGATGGATACATAGCTTGGTTTTTTAAAAGACTTTTTTGTGCAAGCTTTAGGATCTGAGCTCAATTCACAGAATCCACGCTAAAAAAAAAAAAATAAAAGCTGGCAGTGATGGTATACACTTGTAACCCTAGTACTGGGGAGGCAGAGACAGGTAGATAGATCTCTAAGGTTCCCTAGCAAGCCATCCTAGTCAAATCAGAGCATTCTAGTCTAGTGAGGGACAAACAAACAAACAAACAAACAAAAGCAAAAATTAAGTTTAACGGTTCCTGAAGAATGACTTCTGAGTTTGTCGTCTGTCTTCCATATTTAGTTTTTCTCAGGTGCACCCAACTCCCTCAAAATTTGAATCACTCCATACAAGCTTAAAAAATTGTACTTTTATGGAAAAAATATGTAATCATAAAAATAAAATTGTATTTAAATGTTTGTCATGATTGTTTTGTAATATATTAGGATTATTGATGTATGAAAATTCTGGAGCTCTTTTGAAATAAAAATACTAAGTAGTTACATAGAATTTTGTAGGGATGGATTTCTTTACTATTTGATATATTTTTATCCTCATAAATGTTTTGGAAGTACACTCACTGCCTTGGCATTTTTGTGTTTACTAGACAGGTGACAGCTGTATCTCAAAAGACATAAATAAGTTTACAATAAATGTTGTAGTCTTTCCATGTTGTTGGGGTTTTTTATTCTTTTTGGGGGGCCCGTCACCCAGCACCCAAATAAATCACACACAGATTCTTATTCTTAGTTATGGATGCCTGGCCTTAGCTTGGATTTTTTTTTTTTAGACAGCTTTCCTTACCTTTAAATTATCCCATCTACCTTTTTTCTCTGGGATTCTCCTGTACTCTTTCTTCTTTCTATTTTTTTTAAATTTTTTTTATTAAGGAATTCTTTATTCATTTTACATACCAACCACATATTTTCCCTTTCCTCCCTCCTCCCATCCCTCCAGCCTTCCACTCTCCACATTCCCATTCTCTCCTCCAAAAAGGTATGGCCTCCCATGAGGAGTCAGCAGAGTCTGTTACATTCAGTAGAGGCAGGTCCAAGCACCTCCCCTGCATCAAGGAAGTGCAAAGTGTCCCACCACAGGTAATGGGCTCCAAAAAGCCAGTGCATGCACCAAGAATGGATCCTGATCCTACTGCCAGTGGGCCCCTTAAGCAGATCAAGGTACACAACTGTCTTGCTTATGCAGAGGGCCTAGTCCAGTCCCATGGAGGCTCCACAGCTTTCGTCTAAATTTCATGAGTTCCCACTAGTTTGGTTTGGTTGTCCCTGTAGATTTCCCCATCATGATATTGATGCCCCTTGCTCATAGAATCCCTCTTCTCTCTCTTCGACTGGACTCCTGGAGCTTGGCCTGATGCTTGGCTGTGGACCTCTGCATCTGCTTCCATCAGTTACTGGATGAAGATTCTGTGATGATAGAGTAGTCACCAATCTGATTACTGGGGTAAGCCAGTTCAGGCACCCTCTCCACTATTGCTAGTAGTCTAAGCTGGGGTCATCCTTGTGGATTCCTGAGAACTCCTCCTAGCACCCAGTTTCTTCCTATCCCCATGATGTCTCCCTCTATCATTATATCTCTTTCACAGCCCTCCCACTTTATTCCTGTTCCAGCTTGACCACTCTGTTCCATTATGTTCTCATCTGTCATCTCCTACCTTCTATTGACCCCTTCATCACCAGTTTACTTATAGAAATCTCAACTATTTTCCCTTACCAGGGCAATCCATGTGTCCTTCTCAGGGTTCTCCTTGTTAGCTATCTTCTCTGGAGATGTGGGATGTAGTCTTGTTCTCCTTTGCTTTACATCTAGTATCCACTTCTGAGTGAGTACATACCATGTCTGTCTTTCTGAGTCTGGGTTACCTCACTCAGGATGATATTTTCTAGTTCCATCCATTTTCCTGCAAATTTCATGATGTCATTGTTTTTCACAGCTGAGTAGTAAGTAGTTCATTGTGTATATGTACAACATTTTCTTAGTCTATTCTTTGGTTGATGGGCATCTAGGTTGTTTCCAGGTCCTGGCTATTACAATTAATGATACTATGAACATAGTTGAGTAAGTGTCCTTGTGGTATGATTGAGCATTGCTTTGAGTATATACCCAAGAATGGTATAGCTAGGACTTGAGGAAGATTGATTCTGAGAAACTGCCATGCTAATTTCCAAAGTGGTTGTACAAATTTGCACTCCCACCAACAGTGAAGGAGTGTTCCCCTTGCTCCACATCCTCTTCAAAATAAGCTGTCAGCAATCTTTTTTTATCTTAGTCATTCTGACAGGTGTAAGATGGTATTTCAGAGTCATTTTGATTTTCATTTCCCTGATGACTAAGGATGTTGAGCAATTCCTTAAATGTCTTTCAGCCATTTGAGATTCTTCTGTTGTGAATTCACTGTTTAGCTCTGTAGCTCATTTTTTAATTGGATTGTCCATTGTTTTTATGTCTAGTTTCTTGAATTATTTATATATTTTGGAGATCAGCCCTCTGTCAAATGTGGCATTAGTGAAGATCTTTTCCCATTCTGTTCTTTTGTCTTATTTACCATGTCCTTTGCCTTGCAGAAGCTTCTCAGTTTCAGAATATCCCATTTATTAATTGTTACTCCCAGTGTCTTCCCCTGGAGGAGATGGAAATGGGGGGTGGGCCGGGGGGAGGGGGATGGGCGGGAGGGGGGAGAATGGGGGAATCTATGGCTGATATGTAAAGTTGAATTATATTGTAAAATAAAATAAAATAAAATAAATCCAAAAAAAGAAGTGGTCTCCTGTGCCAGTGAATTCAAGGATACACCCTACTTTCTCTTCCATGAGGTTCAGTGTACCTGGTTTTATGTTGAGGTCTTTGATCCACTTGGACTTGAGTTTTGTGCATGGCGATAAATATGGAACTATTTGCAGTTTTCCACGTGTTGACATCCAGTTATGCCAGCACCATTTGTTGAATATGCTTTTTTCCCCTTGTAAAGTTTTGGCTTTTTTGTCAAAAATTAGGTGTTTATAGGTGTGTGGATTAATGTTAGTGTCTTCAGTTTGATTCCATTGGTCCACCTATCAGTTTTTATGCCAATACCAAGATGTTTTTATTACTATAGCTCTATAGTGGAGCTTGAAGTCAGGTATTGTGATGCCTCCAGAGGTTGCATTATTATACAGGATTGTTTTAGCTAACCTCGGGTTTTTTTTCCATATGAAGTTGAGTATTGTTCTTTTGAGGTTTGTGAAGAATTGTGTTGGGATTTTGATGGGGATTGCATTGAATCTGTAAGATTGCCATTTTTACTATGTTAATCCTACCTATCCATGAGCTTGGGATATCTTTCCATTTTCTGATACCGTCTTTAACTTCTTTCTTCAGAGACTTAAAGTTCTTGTCATACAGGTCATTCACTTGCTTAGTAAACATTACCCCAAGGTATTTTATATAATTCGTGGCTACTGTAAAGGGTGATGTTTCTCGGATTCCTTTCTCAGCCCATTTATCAATTGTATATAGGAGGGCTACTGATTTTTTTGAGTTAATTTCGTATCCTGCCACATTACTGAAGGTGTTCATCAGATGTAAGAGTTCTCTGGTAGAACTTTTGTAGTAACTTATATATACTATTATATCGTCTGCAAATAGCAAAAGTTTGATTTCTTCCTTTCCAATTTGTATTCCCTGACCTCCCTTTGTTGTCTTATTACTCTGGCTAGAACATTGAGTGCTACATTGAATAGATATGGGGAGAGTGGACAGCCTTGTCTTGTTCCTCATTTTAGTTGAATCACTTTGAGTTACTATCTATTCAATTTGATGTTGGCTGTCAACTTGCTGTAAATTGCCTTTATTATATTTAGATATGTTCCTTGTATTCCTGATCTCTCCAAGACCTTTATCATGAGAGAGTTTTGGATTTTGTTTAAGGCTTTTTCAGCATCTAATGAGATGATCATGTGGTTTTTTTTTCTTTCATTTTTTTTACATGGTGTATTACACTGAATGATTTTCATAATTAACCATCCTTGCATCTCTGGGATGAAGCCTACTTGGTCATGGTGGATAATTTTTTGATGTGTTCTTGAATTTGATTTGCCAATATTTTATTGAGTATTTTTGCAACAATGTTCATGAGGGAGACTGGTCTGTAATTCTCTTTCTTCATTGCATTATTGTGTGGTTTGGGTATCAGGGAAACTATAGCCTCATTAAAAGAGTTTGGTAATATACCTTCTGTTTCTATTATGTGGAACAATTTGAAGCATATTGGTATTAGCTCTTCTTTGAAATTCTGGTAGAATTATGCACTGCAACCTGGGGTTTTTTTGTTATGAGAATTTTAATGACTGTTTCTATTTCCTTAGGGGTTATAGGTCTATTTCAATTTTTTATCCTGTATTGATTTAATTTTGGTATGTGGTACCTATCCAGAAAATTGTCCATTTCTTTTAGATTTTCCAATTTTGTGGAGTTCAGGTTTTTGAAGTGTGACCTGATGATTCTCTGGATTTCCTCATTGTCTGTTGTTATGTCTCCCTTTTTATTTCTGACTTTGTTCTCTTACTTCTGTAAATCTTACTCTTATTTTGTGGCTTGCTGTATAGCTGGGTGGCTGGCCCCTGGAGTCCTCCTCCTTCCTCTCTCATTCCTAGCTCTTCCTCTCCTCCCAGATTTATCCTTCTATATATTCTCTCTGCCTGCCAGCCATGCCTATCCTTTCTCCTGCCTTGGTATTGGCCATTCAGTTCTGTTTTGGACCATCTGTTTTTTAAGACAGGCAAAGTAACACAGCTTCACATACTTAAACAAATGCAACATAAACAAAAGTAACACACCTTAACATAATATTCCCCAGTATTTCCACCTAAGTGTATAATTGTATCCTTGAATTATTGCTATTACAGATATAATGTCTTTAAAAATATTTTATTATAGTAATACATTTTCCCAAGGGTGAATGTTTATAAATATATGAATCAAGATGATGCATTTTGCTGGTTTTATTTTCTTGCCATATTTATGGATTTTCTTTCATGACTTGTCAAATGTTTTATAGAGAATGAACCAACAGTGCAACAATTTATTCAGTTATTCTGGCAACTGTTTTCTAAATATATTTTCATTATTACTGTCCTTAAAGTCACAGAAAAAACTACTTGCAACCAGATCATTAACCTCAATGATCAGCTTCTCATAAATATTCTCTAAAAAATGTTTCCTGTTTGGAGTTTTTTCTTAAGTATTACATTTATTCCATCCTGTGTTGGTTACAACTGCACATCCAGGGCTCTATTAGTGGCTCCCACAGCATAGATACGCAATAAATAATACTCAAAAAGCATACTTTAGTATTTAAGTACTTCAATTATTAAATTTAGTACTTGATGCTTACATTCTGTAGCTGTATTTTAAGTCATCTTAAAAGAGTGATCATGTCAAAATGGAGCTAAGAAAACCAA
Source organism: Peromyscus nudipes (assembly GCA_902168325.1). Classification (NCBI taxonomy): domain Eukaryota; kingdom Metazoa; phylum Chordata; class Mammalia; order Rodentia; family Cricetidae; genus Peromyscus; species Peromyscus nudipes. The sequence continues at coordinate 24,840 of CABHPH010163363.1, read as the reverse complement.
GCTATAAAATATGTGTAAATTCCTGAGCCATGTTAAGTCTAATTTTTCTCATTTTAAATGAAAATAATGGCTCAGAGAACATTATATATATATATGTATATATATATATATACTGATTATATTTTCGTGGTTGAATCATGTTATCTCTATAGTACTTATAATTATAATATTGATAGTTAATAATTTTTAAATTTATTTTCAGAAGCCAGTACTAGCAATTTATTTATTTATGTTTATAAATATTATAACAATTTATTATGTTAAAATATTATAAATTAAACCGTAAAGCATTTGAGAAAGCTCATGGAACTAGGAGAAAAATAATATAGAATCCACTTTAAAATTTTAAATTCATTCAACGTGCAGCTTGAGAGATAGCTCAGCAGTTAGGAGCACTTGTTACTTTTGCAGAGGACTTGAGTTCAAGTCATGGCACCCACATGGTAGCCAGAAACTGTCCATGACTCTAATTCCAGAGAACCTAATGCTCTGGTCTGGCATATGGTGCACATAGTTACATGTAGGCAAATATTCACACATATAAAATAAAAATAAATGATTTAAAAAGTGTTGAACATTTTTCTGTTAACTTTCAGTTTTTCTTTCAATATACATACAGAATATCTGAAATAAAATATTAGGACTAAGTTGTCTAGAACTAATCATGGTATTCATATTATTTTACCAAGGAAATATTATTGATTATTCCGTACATGTCAATGAAGAAAATAACTAAGACAATTGTCTTAAATAGTTAACGCAACATATCTTTCTTAGATTTAAAATACAATTGAAAAGCTATCATCTGAAGAGTATGAATTATTTATTGTTGTTCAGCTTTACTTTCTGTGCTGATGGAAATTATATCCAGTGCCAGAGCCATTAACCACACATGGCTTTTGAGCCCTGGAAATGCTCCATGATGAAATCAGTTTAATATATTCTTTGCTGAAGTGTAATTTTGATTTCTGAGCTTCATATCAGGAAGTCTTTTATTAAAATGTATATTTCTTTAAGTATTTCATATTTTGGTCATATTTATCTTATTCCCCAACCCCTCCCAAATCCACATCCACTTCCTTGCCCACCCAACTTGATATCCTCTTTTTCTTGTATGTGCTGAACTTCTTCAAAAATGTGAATATTTTACCTATGTCAGTTGGCCCAAATTGCAACTACTAAAATACCTTTCAGTCTGTGGCATAATGATTATGTAGGCTACAAAAATCAGAAATCAAGAGGTTGGAGAGATTTTTCACGGGTTAAGAACAGAACCCAGATTTTGTTTATAGCACACACATGTTGGCTTACAATCATCTTTTAACTCAAGTTCCAGAGGTTCCCATAACCCCTTCTGACCCCTGAGAGCACTGCATACATATGGTACACAGACATGCATGCAGGTAAACACTTGTACACACAAAATAAAAAAAAACATGTCTTTAAAAATGGAAACTCAATATCAATGAGGAAAGAGATAAAATATTTACTCAGCCTAACTTGTTGTTTTGTTATAAGGTTCCCCCATTAGGCACTTTGCCTTATCACAAAACAGATGTATCCTATAATACTGAGAGTTTTGATGATGAAACATCTAGTAATGAATATATCTTGTACATCTTACTACCATCTATTCATTCATTAAAATAGTAATTGAATACTTCCTCTGTGTTACTCTTTTGTATTCTGGGGGACAAAGTGGTTATTACAAAGTTCTTGCTACAGTCAGATTCATCTAAATAGGAGCTGTCTTTCAAGTGGGAATGGCAAGCAACATATTAAACATATGATGCACAAAATTTACAATGCACTATATATTCACAGGAACACAGTATGCTTTTCAGGGGCTCTCAGTGCTGAGAATGGACAATTGTTTTAGACATGATGGTCAGTGATTTTACAGAGGAGGAGACATTGATTAAGTACATAGCATACTGAAGGAGTGAAGAAGATAAAGATGGGAAGGGTGAGTGCTCCCAAGTGAGGCAATATTAAGTGAAAGATCTTTATTTAGGGAGGCTTATATTTAAGGTACTTAAAGAAGGCCATAGCGGAATGTAAATCTTTTATTAAACATGGAATGTTTTAGAACATTTAAGTCAGATGGTTTGTCTCTGAGGTACAACAGATGTGTTGAGTAGTTAATTTTTACTCTAATAATTACTTCAGCAAAATTAAGGTATATTGAAGAAATCAAATATTAGTAATTATCTAGGAAACAAAAGGTAAGCACCAAAATTCATTGTATTCACAGTTTAATTAGAAGGCAAACATTAACATCAGGAAAAGTTACAACCTAGTCCTGAGAGACATTTTCATTCCTGATTTCTTGGTGCCTTCAGATAAAAAATAGGTTCTTTATTGAAAATTTTAATAGGTATAATTTTTAACTGTGTATTTAAAATATTAGGTATATTTTTCAATCAAGCTGCTGGAATTTAGTAGAAATCACTGGAATTATTTTATCTGTTTCTCATGTTCTGGTCTCTACTTCAACAGAAACATTTTGTTTTTAACTATTTTTATCCGAAGTAAAGAAAGTATAAAAATAAGAATGGCCCCTTTGAAGAAAGATTTTTGTTTAATTTTCTTTTCTGTATATTGGTAGTTTTTGCCTGCTTGTCTACCACATGCATGCAATGCCTTCAACACCTAGAGCAGGGCGGTAGATCCCCTGGAACTGCTTACAAATGGTTGTTATCCACCATTTTGGTGCTGTTAACCAAAATGTCAAAAAAGTGGGGAAAAGGACATTGATACACTTAAAAAACCACTTCGAAAAACAATGTTGAAGTTCTTCAAAACTCATAAAAAATCAACTGTATATGATATAGCAATCGCATTCCTAAAGGAACATTGAATCTATATATGGAAGAGATTTCTATATTGACACAGTACCTGCACTGCTGTCTACTGTAGCTGTTGTAGAATCATCCTAAATGTCTGTCCACAAATATATGGAGACTTATGATGAGATATTATTCAGTCGAACTAAAAGCATCTTTTTCATTCACAAAAGTGTAGGTGAATCTGGATGACATTACATTAATTAAAACAGCCATATGGGAAAAGACAAATACTTTACAACTGAAATAACACACAAAAGCTACAGAAGTCAAGTTCAGAAGCATTAGGTAGACTGGTAGTTGCCAGATGCTGGGTATAGGGACAATGGGAGATGTTGAGCAATATGTATGAAGATTTACACATAATAAATAAGGTGGAGTTCTGGTGTTTAGCGTGTTGACCAAAGGTAATAATAATGTATTGTATACATGACATCTGCTAAGAGACTCTATCTTAAATTTTAGTTTTTCTCATTGCACTCTTTTCTTGTTTATTTTCACACTCTTAAAAAGTGACGACTGTGCCAGTGAGGTGGCTAAGCAGTTGTAAAAGCACTCGCAGTGCAAGCCTGATGATGAGTTTACCTTCCAAAGTCTCTGTAAAGGTGGATTGAAATCAACTGCTGAATGTTTTCCTCTAGCATTCATATAAGTGCTGTGGCATGTACGCATGAGTACACAAACAATAAGAATAAAAAAACAATGTAAAGTACTACATAAGTGAGGAATTAGTTACTTAGCTTGGTTAAGGTAATCAGTGTATAAGTCCATCACATTATTGTGTTGTGCAACATACATATAATTAATTACTTGTCCATCATATTTTAGTAAACCTGTAAAAACAGATATTAGTGTCATTGATAACAAATTTCAAACACCTTCAAAATAATTATACAGTGCTTGGCAAGACAGCTCAATTACTAAAGTGCCTGTTGTGTACGCCTGATAACCTGAGTTCAATCCAGGAACATCCATGAAGGCAGAAGGAACAAATTGACTCCACAAAGTTCTCTAACCTTCACATTTCCACATAGGTGTAGTGGCATGTACACATCTATATTCATACAGCAAACACACATCTATTAACAATACTTTTGTAATAAAAGTAGTGGTTTCTACAAAATTCATAATGAAAGCAGCAGTTGCCAATATTGGATTAACAAGGCTTTGGATCCTTATAGTCATTTCTTCTAGGAAATAATATAGATATATTCCGCTTAATACCAGCAATACATACATGAAATGAGACAATGAAAGAAATAAAATGAAAGAATCCAAGTGGAGATGCTGAGTAAGAGTTTATGCCCTATGGTCTGAAAGGAGAAATATAATGAATTTCCTATTACCACAAGCTTAAACCAATTTAAGTGTAATGGAAGCACAGGGCAAGTATTTGCAGAGCAAACTGGCATGTGAAAAGGCAAAATAAATTACTAAAACTGATTCTTCTCTGAGCTTGGAAGGTAGCCCAGCGGATAAGAGTATGTACTTTTCCTGCAGATGACCTAAGTTCTGTTCCTAGTGTCCATATCTAGTGGCTCACAGCCATTTGTAATTCCAGTTCCAAGGGATCTTTCTTGCTTTTGCGGCCTTCTTGAACAACTGGACTCACATGCATAACCCTACCAACACAGACATGCAAACATACACGTGATTAAAAAATTTAAATCCTTATTCTTCCCTGACTGAAGTTTAATATTTTTTTATATTTTTGGTTTTTGAGACAAAGTATCATACAACCTAGACTAGCACTGAACTCAGTGTGTACCTGAAGATGATCTAAAACTCCTTATCCTCTTGCGTCAACCTCACAATGGCTACGATTTAAGCATGTGCCATTCCAACCAATTCTCACTGAAACATTTTCCCCTTGATGAATCTTTCTGTGTGGGTGTATACATAATAATCATGTTATAATCCATAAATTTACATAATTATCACTATGAAGTAAAGATAAAGTGGTTAGGACATGTGTTGTTCATATTTTATAATGTATATAGTGGAGTTAAACAATGGCATGACTATAGCAATTAACACTGACAACATCCAAGTTTACATAAGCATTATTGAAATGGTATATTCTTTGCAAAAGATATGATTCTTTACATGATTCTCATAGTGTTGTAGTTATATGAAAAATAACTAAAACTTACTTTGCAACATCTTTTTAGATTGAAAATATTCTCAGTTTATGGAAAATATAAATTTTTCCATATAATATTGTGAAGGAGACCAGCTCCCTCTTTTTCCTCTAGGTTACTCTAGAGCAGGGAGAAATAAGGAATATGTAGATAGAAATATAGAGGAGAGAGAGAGACAGTTATAAAACACAGGATAGCCTCGGGAGTGCCTGGGTCAAAACACACCAGCCCCTTTTGTCTCTAGTAAAGGTCTTTTAAAGGAATGCCAAGGGGTGGAGCAAAAGACCTCCCCCCAGGACAGCCAAGTACAGGCCATCTCAGACACCTGGTGACCATGCACATGGTCAAGCCATCCCCTAGTGCAGCCCTGCTGTGTAAAGCAAGCTCAGATTTCACTAGGAAACCTTTGTGGGCTACTATAATATTGATAAAATACATTGTAAAGATATGCACTGAATGATGTTTAGCATCAAGAGGCATTTCATGAAAAATCATTTAGACTGTGTCTATCCTGTCTTTATTTATATTTATTCTAAAATGGCAAAATGTATTTCCTCCTTTATGCAATGCTGATAAACATGACTGACTGCTAAAATATCACTAATTATTTTAAAAGCTTGTGTACTTTCAAATACATAAATATCATACTTCTAATACTGTACATTAGTGTAGCACACATAGCAGAACAAATGGGGAATATTTTACTGATTTTTTTTCTGAAAATCAGGGTCAGTGATTACAAAATACATTCATGTAACAATAATGGTTGAATTAAAAATATATAAAGTGACTTATAAATTTTTCAATCTAAATTATTTTAAAATAATTCATTTCCCAATATTTTATATTTCTTATGGTAATATATTTATGCCTTTTAAAATTACAATACAGAATAAATATATTTTAATTAAATATATAGAACCTGATTTAAATAATTAAGAAAAACCATCAAGATATGCAGATTAAGAGTTTTATTTTACAGGTACTATGTAAAGTTGATGACATACATTAAGTAATCCTAGGGCTCGCTTCGGCAGCACATATACTAAAATTGGAAAGATACAGAGAAGATTAAGTAATCCTAATTCCAACCAAGCAAAATTTATTTTATTGCTGTGTTATAATGAAGAATATGATGCAAAATATAAGCAAATACAGACTTCCAGTTAATTGATGTCTGGATTAACGTTTATGTCTTAAGCAACTACAACTGAAAAAGTAAGAAACAAAAATTTTCAGGTATTAGGTAGCAACCAGTGCAGAGCCATGATCTCAGAACAGCAATGACAATGCACAGCGTAATAGCTGGAGAGTTTTCAGACCAAAAACAGGATAGGAAGCTTTCAGACATCCCAGCAGTATTCTGGAGTAGAAACCATTACAGAAAATCACAACTTGTCAAAATGTTGAGAACAGCTGACTGAGAAGTGCTCAGCCCCAACTGATAAATCTACAACACAACGCCTACACCTAAGGCATAGTGAACACTGTAGCAGAAGGGATGGAAAGATTATAAGAACCAGAGAATCAGGATGCCTGCCGAGAGACAGTCTGTCTCTCTGTACGTGTGTATACATGTATTGCAATAATATATTATATATTATATAATACAATATATAATTATAATAATTAAATAATAAGAGGCCAAGAATTTAAGAAGGAGTGGAGGATCACAGGAGGAGTTGAAAGAAAGAAAGGGAGAGGGGAAACATTTTTCAATATTTTAAATTGAACCAGATTTACATCACTTCCCCCTTATATTTTTCCCTCTAGCTCTTCTCTATTACTCTCCCTTGAACCCCTCCCATGTCCCCCTAAGGTTGATATAACCTTTAATTATATTTGTTACACACTATATATGTATATATATGTATATATGTGTGTGTACATATATATACATATGTGTGTAAAGAAATTTATATGAGTAGAACCTGCTGAATCCAGTTTAGTCCATGTTTATTTTCCCTTGGATAATAAGGGAACTGACTTTTGGGAAAAGCTAATTCTTCTGGTAGCAGTCAGTAGTTGCTTGTACTTCACTGTCTTGGAGTGAGACCCTGGAAATTTTTCACCTTCTATGTTAACATGTCCATTGACATTGCTGTCATTCCAGTCTTGTTTATGCAGCAATTTCTAGGAGAGACTATGTGTCACAGTAGACAATGTGGGATCCTGTCTCTTACAGTCCTTTTGTCCTCGCTTTCATAATGTTCCCTGAGTCATAGTAAATTTTTAAAAAATAAAAAATATACTACACTATAGTTCAGAGGAATGATTGAAAAGAAAGATGACTGAAAGTTCTAAGATATTGTAGACGCTTTCTTGTTTCTAAAATATCATCAGAGTCTTAATCAACACAAACAAATATAAGAAAATTACATGAAAACTAAGAGAATCAACACAAAACACGTGGAAAGTCTCTTGGCTTTATATGAAGCCAGGGATAATTTGTGTTCCCACCAACCAGATTTCAATGCACTACATTACCTAGGATATCAAGCAGATTGATTTGAAGCATATTAGTTTATCTGTGTGTGGGATGGGGGTGGGGAAGGAGATTTTTATCTAGCCACAAGGCCTATCGGTTTTATTAAACAAAATTCAAAAGCAACATCGGAAAGATTCAAATTCCAAGGGGTGGGCAAATCAAAAGTCATCAAAAGACATCCTAATCAAATTGCTGAAAATGATTGATAAAGTGAAAATCTTTTATGTAGCCAGAAGAAGGAGTAAACATAAGTAAATGAACTCACTTCCACTGGACATGAAAGTTTAAAGAAAGTCTTTCAAGTAGAAAAAAAAGATGCCAGACAGAAATCTAGACCTATGTAAAGAAGTTAGAAATAGCCGGGCGGTGGTGGCACAAGCCTTTAATCCCAGCACTTGGGAGGCAGAGCCAGGCGGATCTTTGTGAGTTCGAGGCCAGCCTGGGCTACCAAGTGAGTTCCAGGAAAGGTGCAAAGCTGCACAGAGAAATCATGTCTCGAAAAACCAAAAAAAAAAAAAAAGAAGTTAGAAATACCCAAAGTGCTAACTATGTGAGTAAATGTAAAATAATGTTTACTTTACTTCATATGTCTCTATTATATACTGAATGTTTAAATAAGAGTAAAATTTTCATGATGATTATGAAAATATAAATAGGTTCTTCTAGAAATAGTACATGAGCCACAAGGTTATAAATTACACTGTTTTCTATTATAAATGAAAGAAAACAATATTATTTAAGATCATATTGTTATGTTATTCATATTGGAACTCTGAAAGAAAAATTTCCAAAAGAAATATATTGAAGGAAGAAATGCACATGACCTTACAACAGCATCATTAGTCATTAAATTCAAATTTAAATGTCCATGAAATATGACTGTATACTCACTTGAATGACTGTTTTAAAAACAAATTAGTTCACCAAGATTTATGGAGTTTGGGACTAGATAAGTGTTTGTTTGTGTGGTTACCTTAATTCAGATGGTTGACATTTTTATTTTTGAGTTCCTTCCCATACACTTTTTAAAAATGACAATATTAAGTGGAGAAAAATGGGAAGCAATTAGAAGTCTTTTTCTCTCTGTCTTGTGTTATTTGAGACAGTTTCCCACTAGCCTAGGCTGATCTGGAACTCACTGTGTAGCTCAATCTGATAAGTTCATGGAATCATCCTATCTCATCTTCCTAAGTGCTGAAACTATAGAGTGTACCACCATACCTGGAGTAATTAGGGCTCTTATTCAATACTAAGGAAATGCAGAATATTACACTTGCTTTGGAAAATAGCTTAGCATCTTCCTATAAATTTAAACATGTACTTGCTACATGACTCTGAAATTCCAAGATCAGTTATTTACAACTTTAATAATAATAATAATAATAATAATAATAATAATAATAATAATGTTACAATAACATTATTCTGACTTTTCAAACTTGAAAGTGATAAAATGGCTTTTACCTATGAGTACATAACATAGTATGGAATATCTATACAGTGGAATGCTCTTTAACAACATAAATGTGTGGATATGGATATGGATATATGTTAAATACATGCTGGTATGTCCAAGTGTTGGGTCCCGCCTGAGCTGTCGAATAGTCCTGAATAGGGGAGTGAGGATTGAGAAAAAACAGCTAGGAAAAACAGAGACAGACAAATAAACAGAGACAGAAAAATAGAGTAGGGAGAACTCTTAGTGAATAATGTAGCAGCTCTGAGTTTATTTCTTACAGCCTTTTTACACCCAAAGCAAGGAGGGTTAAAGACCTCCCCCTCTCAAAGACACCATTGTTCAAGGAACAAACAAGCATAAACACCCCCTTTATTCTCAAGACATCTGGCAACCATGCCTTTGGTCAATTGTCCTGTTATCCATCCTTAAAGAGCAAAGACAATCTTGAGCTCTCTGACCTTCAGTCAAGATGGAATCAGCCCACAAGCTGGAGTCACTGAGGGCTCCCACATCCAAGAAACCAGATCACCAAATCTATATACTGAATGAATTCATGTATTTAACCTGGTGGGAAAGATGAAATAAAAGGTGCACAGTGGGAGACTGATGAATGTTAGGGCCTGTGATTACAGGGAGTGATAAATCCAGAAATTGAATAACAATAACCACCACAACAAAATGAGGCTATGAGTCTCAGATTTTATCCAAAACTTTATACCAAAGAACCTCTTCTCTCAATAGTGGACCTTTGATAATATGTTTAAAGTTAATTAAAGGGGGGTATGGGGGCAATGGCTTCATCAATTCATATTCATAATGAAAACTCCTCTTCTTTTACTTGCTTGTTTCTTCCGTACTGCTACTGAGAACAGCAACTCCCATAGCACCTCAAAACTTGTTACAGGGGCAAGCACCTGGGCTCCATCCCAAGCCCCTACTGATTCAGCAACTGTTTAGCTGGTTATGAACTCAGTAATACTATTTTAACAAGCCCTGGTGTTGATTCTAGTAGCACAGAATTTGAAACCTATAATTTTTGTTTATTTTCAAATAACACATGCAAATGAATTGGCTATTTTTACCTAGCTGTTCATATGTAAAGCCCCTTGTGAAATACCAACACTGAAATCTTGCATTCTTCCTTGCTCCTCCACAACACATTGCTTATACCCTTATTAACCACACATTTCCTTTCACCTTCCATTATATTTCATTGCTGACATGTCTATAACCTTCACTAGAATGCCAGTTCCATGGGGCATAGATTCTCATATTTCAAGATTTATAAAGCTCATTGCCAGCATAATCATAGAAAGGGCAAATCCAGCTGGCCATGAAGGTTAAAATAATTGGGAAGTATCAGTCTCCAAGATACATAAAGTTCTGAGCTTGATTCATGTAAATCATTTACATTTTAGTAGTCATCATCTCCTCAAAATCATGAAAATGAGGGTGGAGCATAGCAGCTATGAAAATGTTGTTCTTAGATCTTTTCCTGTGGAAAGCATAATTGAGAACCGAGCCTGGCTGCTGAGTTCAGCATTTGTCAAAGTGCACTTCCTTACAGACTCTTCTAGTCAATGACAGTGAGCCTCAGGCGATCAGAGCTCAGGCATTTGTGCAAATACAGGAGTTATCTAAAGAACAACTTTGACTCAAAGATTCTTCGTTAGCCTTACTGAAACTTTCTTTAAATTATATTGTACTTAAAGATTTTTTTTTACACCAGCCTTCTTGCCTTCATTCCTTCTTTCCTTTCTTTCCTCATCAAGGTTGAAATGGAATAGAGCTGGCCCCATCCCACATTCCCTGATAACTATTTTCCTCGAACAAATCTCTGTTTTCTTTAATCCTTTCTTGGTATCTGCTGCTAGGATCTGAATGTGGAGGATTATATCTAGTTTTAGTCATTGAATAGTTGTGCTTCCCTAAGCAATCATTTTTTTTAATGAATGGAGAATGTTCCCTAAATGAAAGATTATTTCCTCTAAGCACTTTGGTTGTTGAATGGTAGAGGTTAAAGTATGATTCCAATGTATGGTCCAATCACAGTTTTTCTGTCAAATATGTCCTCAGTTATAGTCATAAATTATTTTAATTTAATTTCATAGACTGTTGTATTAGAAAGTATGTGATATAATTCCTGAAAACAAAATACAGTAAAAATAATTCAAGCAATGGTCAGATGTGAAGTGACAAGATCAAATTTGCCATGTTCAGCCTGTGTTACAGTCTGCTTACTCTGTGGCATGAGCTGTATGCCCATTGTGAATGTGCGTCCTCTAAAGTTGTATGTGTTGCTTTTGGTTGTCATGTGCTCAGAGATAAGAATGTAAGTGTGATTTAAAAAAAAAACTAGATAATGGTATGCAGTAGTCCAATAAAGCAGACAACATAATTGGATAGCCATATACTGTAAAGTAGAAGAGACCTTACTACAAAATAAGAAATAGGGTCAAATACAGTGGTGAATATCCATAATACTAGCACCTGGGAGGTTGAGATAGGAGTATCACCCCACATGCACCTGGACTCCTGGGCTTCATACTGAGTTTGGGGCCAACTTGAAATATGTAGTGAGATCTTTTATCAAAATACAAATATATGAGAGAGAGAAAAAGAAAAAAGTGAGACAGAGACATGGTGGGAGGGAAGTTAATGTAATAAAGTTGTGTCAAGAGATAAACTTTAGATGGGAAGTTAGGCAGTTGGGACATTGGAGAACATACATTTCTCTTCTTTTTCACTGCTCAGAAGACAGAGCCTTTCTAGTTTTTCAGAACCTACAATCAATCTGAGTCTTTTAATAGGTGATACAAAGTTTAACAAAGAGACTAAAGGAAAAGTCTATTATTCTTTTCACTCCTGGTGATCAGAACATGAGAATCCACACTGTTTATGTGGTATTCTGTGTACTTCTTACACCTTAATATTCATCTTGTTTCTTTAGAGTAGGGAAATTTTCTTCTGTGATTTTTCTAAAAATATTTTCTGTGCCTTTGACCTTTGTTTTGTACCTACTATTCATAGGTTTGGTATTGTCTTAAATTCCCACATTCCTGGATGTTTTGTAACTAGATTTGTGTTTTTGTTTGTTTGTTTGGCTTGTTTCTTGTTTTGTTTTGACTTTTGATTTAACATTTTCTTTGACTGTGTTATCCATTTCTTTTCTCTTGTCTTCCAGGCCTGAGATTCTCTCTTCTATGTCTTTTTTTCTGCATTACAAAACCCTCTTCCATCTTTTAATCTGTTGGTGAAGTTGGACTTCCTGAGTTTTTCATTTTGAGTTTTATTTCAGTCTGACTTCTCTCTAGTTATTCTAATTTTTGTTAAATTATACTTTCATATCTTGAATTGTTTTTCTTATTTCATTCAGCCATCTGTGCTTTCATGATCTTCACTGGCACATTTATTCATATCATCTTTAAGGTCCTTGAACATATTCATAATTGTTATTTTGGAGTCCTTGCCTTTTTTTTCAGCTAAAGTGCTTTTCTTGGAGAATGTAAAAATCGTGATGCTAACTTCTGGAAGAGGCATGTTGTTTTGGCTGTTCATGTTTGTGGTTTTGTGCTGAGATTTAGGCATCTGGAAGTTTGTGGTGCTTTTTGGTGTAGATATCTATCTGGTTCCATCTTTGTTGTGCAGGTGTTTCATTCTTTGTTCCTGGATTTGACAGGTTGTACATCAGAAGAATGATACTTCAGTCTTCAGTCTTACAGTCACTCTGGGTTTCAGTGTTCATATTTTGACCAACTCCAGATCTGAAGCTCTTGTTATAACTCTGGGTTCAGATTCCAAGCAGTCCCAGATTAGTACAGTTGACGGGGTGTAGCTAGAGTTTTCCTGCCTGGCCCACAATCAGGACAAATCTCTGTCACCTGCCAGTCCCACAGCCGCTCAGACTCAACCAAGTAAACACAGAGACTTATATTGCTTTTTGTAGCTAGAGTTTTCCTGCCTGGCCCACAGTCAGGACAAATCTCTCTCACCCGCCAGTCCAACAGCCGCTCAGACCCAACCAAGTAAACACAGAGACTTATATTGCTTACAAACTGTATGGCCGTGGCAGGCTTCTTGCTAATTGTCCTTATATCTTAAATTAATCCATTTCTATAAATCTATACCTTGCCACATGGCTCGTGGCTTACTGGCATCTTTACATGCTGCTTGTCCTGGCGGTGGCTGGCAGGCAGTGACTCCTTCTGCCTTCCTGCTCTTTTAATTCTCTCTGTTAGTCCCGCCTATACTTCCTGCCTAGCCACTGGCCAATCAGTGTTTTATTAGCAACACATTTGCCATACAGAACATCCCACAGCACTTCCCCCCCTTTTTTTTTTCAAAACGGAAGGTTTTAACCTTAAAGTAAATTACATATAATTTGGGAATTTGGGCGTAGCTTCTCTTACTGCTTCCTGCTGGAGGGGGGCGCTGTATCTTATGGGGACACAAAGGAAATTATAGGATTATGGAGTAGTCCGTGAGAGTGTATCGTCTGAGCCAGCTGCCTTGAAATGGCTCTGGATGTTGGATCATCTGAGTCATGGTGTCATGGGAGATCTTCAGGTGGTCTTGGCTGGTCAAACCTGCTGTATCTTAATCTGGAACAAATCCATAGCCTCTGGATTTCTGTGGAAACAAAATCAGAGCTTCCTTTCCAAAGCAACATATCTTTTCATCCAAATTTTGAAGTCAAGGTATCTTTAAAATATACATATTGGTTTAACTCAGCTTCCTTTACAATCAAATATCTCTCTGCAGTTAAGAATCCCAAAGACAACACAATGCAGATTCTCTGTGTGATATTCATCTTTACGTGGCTTATATTTTATACTACCTTTACTGTCTCTTTAAAGACTTCATTTTTCAAAACTATCTATTTCTTTATATAACTGTATATATGCCTTTTTTATCTCTCTTTGAAGCCTACGTACATTTTTACACACATTTTAAAGCATTTAAAGTCTTGTTCCATCTGAATCTGTCTTATTGTGAACCTGTTACTTTAAACTGCAGCATTCTAAGACTGAAACGGCGCTATGACTGCTGGCTCCGCCCACCTCAGCTTCCCAACATGGCAGTGATACGTTTACCACCAGCTCTGGGAGCCTTTGTGGGTCTATGCTTCTGTCAAAGCAGCATTTAGCCCAGAAACCTCTTTTTTTGTTTTGTACTAGCAAAGGCTAAATCCACCACGCAGTTTAATGTGCCACTTGCAGAGGCCTCATTCCTGCCATACTGCAGGTCGAGTGCACACACCAGGAACCCACAGTAGCTCAAACCGGCAAGCTGCTGCTCATTTGACAAAGACAACTAGGAAGCTGTTTTAGCTCTGTTTTAGAATCTTCTTTTTACTCTTTCTCAGGTTTTAAGTGGAAATTCCTGCCCCACGTTGGGCGCCATATGTAGATGTAACCAACCGTCTTATAAATAAGAAACACAGAATCAATGCAAAGAAGAAAGCCAAGAGGTCAGAGCTAAGAGCTAAAACCTTACCCTTCCTCCTGCAGTGGTCCTACCGCTCCGAAGGAGCCACTACTTCCTGTGTTAAAGTCTTTATATAGTCTCTGTTCTGCCTTCTCATTGGTTGTAAACCCAACCACAGGACTGCCTCATCACGGCCTGTTTGAATAGACCTCCAGGTGTTCTATGGTTGGTATTGAGATTAAAGGCATGTGTATCCAATGCTGGCTGTATCCCTGAACACACAGAGACTTACCTAGCTCTGTCTACCAAGTGCTGTGATCACAAGCGTACACCACCACTGCCCTGCTTTCCTATGGCTTGCTAATAGCTCTGACCCCCAGGCAACTTTATTTATTAACATACAATTAACATTTTGGTACAAAAGAAAAATATCACCATAACGGGGTGATGACAGGTTATCAGACTAGGGAAGGGGACTATTTCTGGAGTTTTCTTAAGCAGGATTTGGGGTGTGGCTCCCAGAAAGACAATAGAGACAGAATTTGAGGTACCTTAGTCTGCAAAGGTGACAGTGGATCCAAAGTGGAATGAGGTGTGGTAGGAGGAGAGACTGAGACAGACAGGCACTAGCAGGTCTAACAGTCCTCTGAGGAGACAAAGATGAACACAGGTTGCCCAACTGAGTCCCAGCCATAAGTGGGTAGTTCACTAGTAGAGAACAATTTTGAAGGTAGGCAGGAATGGAGATGGGATGAGGGGGATTCCTGAAGGGTATGCTGACAAAGAACTGGAGGGTCCCTGGGACTGCACCTGGAGGGCAAGCCCAAAGAGGATGGTGGGGAGCTGGGAGGAGGCTATACAGTTGGTTTGGAAGAACATATCATTTTGAGTTCAGTTGGCAGCAAAGTTCCTGCTACTGATGCATGTTAACTACCAATATAACTGTGTAACCATATTGAGAAAACGACAAACTTATTTGAGCAGATATTTTAGGAAATAATCGTTAGAGATGTTGATACATTCATTAAAAATATATTTCAGTTTATCCAGTCATTCTGATCATATTTATTGTATTTATTTAATATTAAACACTGCATCAAATTCAGTAGCTGACCACAGTTAATTAAGCTTAGTTTGTGGTTTCATCAAGGGGTAAAAAAATAAAAATGAATGTTAAAGGCTGAGAAATTGGCTTAGTTGATAAAATGCTTGCCATTCAAAAATAAGGACCTGAGTTCAATCACTAGCACAATATTTTGAAAGTAAAACTTCAGGCACCATGGAATATGCCTGCAATTGCAGTTATGGGTAGGTTGAGGCAGGAGGGTCCCTGTTTGACTTACTGGTCAGCCAGCTACTACAGCTGAATCAATTGGTAAAAGGCTTACTGTACAAACATAAGGACCCTTGTCCTCCACACACACCCCACACAAACACCTGCACACCCCTACTATATGTAGTTAATGTTAAATAGTAATAATTAAATAATTCAGTAAGTTCCACTGAAGAAATTTGAGTAACAGTACCAAAACTCACAATATCAATATGTCTATTATGCCACTAATAAGAACTAGAATGTACTGAGTGCTTATTGTATGTTCTTTTTAGATATTAATATATCATCTCCATTAGAGTACTACAAAGTAAATGTCATTGTTTTCATTACAGTTAAGTAAGTGGATGTACCTAAATGTTAAATAACTTTACCGTAGTTATGCACCTAGTAAGAGACAGAAGCAACCAACCAGAGAAATCTGATTTCACAGCCTGAACCCTTAACCACAAGACTATAGAGCCAATCAGTGTCATCAAAGATAATTTGACAAAGATGATATAGGGAAGTTCAATCTGTATGGATAGACAGGGCTGATGAAGGCAGAAGTTGGTGAAGGGCATTTCAGGAAGAAGGCGTGGTATAAGTATTGGTATATAGAACTGGCTATACTCCAGACTATGCACAAGTAATCTACTCTGTCATTGGTACAGAGCAGTTATAAAGATACCAGAGTTGGGTTGACTGGTTAGAGGTTATAGCCTTAGTCCAATATGCAATAATGAGAAACAAGTATAGGTTTGTACTAGTTAAGAATAAAGATAACATTGTTAGATTCTGTAGGGAATAGAAAAATGAATGAAGCATAACCATGTCACCAAGGGTCTATATTCATATAGGTCTACAGAGATGGAATATCATAGGCTAAACAATTTTGAAAAAAAAAAGTCAACTGTTGCTGGAGAGCTTCTCTCCAGCTCCCAAGTCCCGCCAGTCTCCAGCTCCCAAGTCTTGCCAGTCCCTGGTTCCCTGACCAAACCCATTCATAAAATGAACACACAGACGCTTACATTATTTAAACTGCTTGGCCATTAGCTCAGGCCTATCATTGTCTAGCTCTTACTCTTATATTTAGCCCATTTCTATTAATCTCTACTTTGCCACGTGGCTCGTGGCTTACTGGTACTTTACATCTTCCTTCTCCTCGCTGCGGCTCCAGCCAGTCTCCCCTTTCACCTTCCTGTTTCCTCTCTTCTCTTCTCTATTAGTCCCGCCTATACTTCCTGTCTGGCTACCAGCCAATCAGTGCTTTATTGATACAGAGTGATATCCACAGCAGTCAACTTTATACAAGGTCATTGAAAAGCTTCTCCATAAGACAAGAGTGAAAACTGACCTTCATAACTAGCCTGGAAAAGTGCTAATTTTAAGATTGATAAGTATAGAATAATTTTAAGGCTAAAATTTAATTTCCATGACTACACAATCAGAAATAACTAGCTTGGAAGCAATTGCCAGAAAAGAAAATTCCAAGTTTTATTATTGGCTCAAAGTTAAAATTTGTCAGCAAAACAATTCTTTAAAGGAAGGAGGGATGAAGTGGAGAAATGTGCACTCAAGCAGAGGCTCTAAAAACAGCAAGTTCTCTTCCCACAGCTGTCAGTTGTGGTCAAGTGTTCAGAGAATACTATGTCTGCCTTGGGACTTTGAAATCAATATAAGCAACTTGGAAAGAACACAGATTGTGATTTAAAAAAAAGGGCTAGGAAATAGGTGCACTGGGCAAAGGTTAGGGTATTCTGAGCTACACTGACACACACCAACACTCCAAGAATGGAGATTCAACATGTTTAAGTGGGAATTGTTTTTAATATACATTATTTTATGCTTGAAATTTTCCTAGAAAATTAAAAGCAACATGCATTTTAATGAAAGGTTGTAAATCTTAAAATTTGAGAGAGAAGGGCTTGGGCATAACAAAAATTACAATTTTCTCTAATATCATCATCTTGGCCCAATTGAAAATATCTGGGATTTTGTATCAGTGTTGACATACTTGGAAACAAATTAATATTTACTAAAGGAAACTTCTATTATTATTTCACTTTAAAAGAAATTCTAACTTCGCAATTTCTGGGTTACATTAATGATCAAATAAATGCACTCACAAAATCAATGTATTGAAATCATTCTGCATATACATATGCATTAAAATCACTATGCATTCATCACAAAATATGGTGTTGATTAATATATTTAGCAATTATTTGGTCTGTAGATAACCATGAAGGATTTGGGGATTGGTTAGAGAACAAAACAGACAAAATGTGTTACCTTCTTGGTGTTGATTTTCTATTTGTTATAGACATTGAGAACTAAACTAGCTGGTCTAGGCCTTGTGGTCCAGACCCATTGTCCCAGTTACTTGGGAGGCTGAGGTAGGAGGAAGGTACGTTTAAGTCCTATGTAGGCTATAAAATCATTTCAGTGCTTTCCTGGAGAGCTTGTCTCAAATAAGTAAATAAATAAATAAATAAATAAATAAATAAATAAATAAATAAAAAGGCCTGGAGACATGACTTAGTGGTTAAGAATACTGTTTTTCTAGAGGACCCAGTACCCACATTAGATGTTTCATAACCACCTGTTACTCCAGCTTCAGGAGATATGACACCCTCTTCTGGCCTTCTCAGGTACCAACATGCACACACACACACACACACACACACACACACACACACACACATACACACACACACACGCACGCACACACATGCACACAAGCATGCATGTATGTACACACGTGCACACACACAAATAAATCTTAAAAATAAATAAATAAAAGAATGGCTATCAAGATTGCTCAAAATGGATAAAGGACATGGTCATTAAGTCTGGCAACCCAAGTTCTCTCCCTGAGATCCACATGGTGAAAGGAAAGCACAAATTCCTATAAGTTGTCTATGTACGTTTATGTCTAGGTTCCTTCTGTGTAAGCACTGTGGCACACACCTGCACATATACACACTAAATAAATGAATTTTAAAAATGTTGTAACATTTTTAAAGAATAATAACAGGCTCCAAAATAACTTCAAATATAGCTCAGTGGTACATTGTTTGCCTAGCATGCACAGGGTTCTGAGTTTACGGAAAGTACTGCAATGAAACAAAAGAGAAACATAATAAATACATTCATATATAAATCATCTAGTAAAGTTAAAGCTGATAATGTTGTAGGAAATGAAAATCAGCCAGGTGTGTCCACATAATCCTGTAACCTACACACCCAGCAGGCTGGGTGAGGATCTGACTAGGCAACATAGTGAGTTCCAGGCCAAATGGAATATGACTAAGGAAATCAGAAGAGTTTGAATGTGCTGAGGGAATGGAGCAGAGTGGTTGTGAAAAAAGAGTGATATAGCCAGATTCAAAGGAGGGAAACAAGACAGCTGCAAAGAAGGCATGCATTAACCTGGTATAAGGATATTGTGAGAAGAAAAAATCAACTAGCTCAAAAACTAACGATTCCTGTGTTTTTCAGAAACAGGCAATGTGTTTGAAGCACAGTGAGACACTGAAAATAAAAATCACAGAATTGAGGACACATAATATGTGCAGCCTCCAGAGCTTTGGTAATTTTTTTACTTACTTGGAAAAATAACTATCCATCAGAGTTTTAATTTAAGTAAAGGAAAGGCATGGTTTGAATTGTTTCAAAAGGATCATATTGGGGTTTGCCATCAACAAGACTGAAGATAAGTCTTTTTCCAATACTTTTATATTAATACAATAGTCTATTTGAAGATAGTTTACAAAAGCTTTGGAAACCAGGAAGAGGTGACAATGTAGAAAACAGGAAAGAGACACAAAAGAGGACAGAATGACAGTTTTACTTTACTTGTATCACCCCTCTTCAAACACCAATAAGCACATGGTAGAAAGAGGTATGTTGTGCTCCATCAAGGAGATAAAAGTGAGTACAGAATTTTCCTGGACTACATTGCAGGGCCTGGCATATTAAGGAACTCAGACAGTTTGACAGATAAAAAGGAGGAAGAATTTATTATTGTTGTTGTTGTTGTTGTTGTAGTTTGATGCTGGAGAGATGTATCAATGGTTAAGAGAACTTTTTGCTCTTGCAGAGAACACAGATTGTGTTCTCAGGATCAAAGTCTGGCTACTCACAATCTCCTGTAACTCCAGCTCCACGGGCTCCAACATACTCTTCTGTCCTTCACAGGAACTGTGCTCACATACACATAACCACACACAGATCACATACATATAAACAAGAATAAAATAAATCTTTTTCAAAAATCTGATTTCAAACTATGGGAGATTGATGAGAACTGTCATTTGGAAGTACATAACACATGAACTGGCAATAAGTTTACCAAAAAAAGCTCAATGTTATAGGCCAGGAAAGAGATACAAAGAAAAAGCACTTTGAAATTTTCAAAGAACACAGCCATATTTTGAAAACCATAATACTGTAAAGGGGATATGCAAATAACATTTCTTCATTAAGAATGTTCAAAAATAAAAATTAATAATCCTTCCAATAATTTGTTAAGGTTTACCAACTATAAAAAAAATCGAAATCTGATATCAGAAGTCTGAAGTATGACATGTGAAAGTAGATGAAGTGAAAATGTAACATTTATAAGCCCAAATATATTTATGTAGTTATATGTTTAAATAACCTGTTATGATTTTTGTAACCAAAACATGAAAATCTACCTAAAAAGAAAAGATAATCAAAATGTACCAATAGAAAAATTTCCTCAATACAAGAGTCTAATGCCAAATAAAGACAAAAACACCTACAGAATTATAAGTAAACTATTAACAATAATCCAAATAAAAATAAAAATAATCCAAATTATTGTAAATGATTACTTTGAATGTAAATACAGTAATATCTTTAGTCAAAAGATGTTGAGAAGCTAACTTGATTAATTAAAAGAGTCCTGTGGAATAAATAAATCATTATATAATGATAAAGATATTAGTCATCATTTAGATCTAGCAACTGCAAAACCATGCACAGTTAAGGTTGAAGGATCTAAATATATAAAGCAAGTATGAATAGGGCTAAAGAGAAAGATAGACTGCAACATACTAAAGGACTTCAAAAATGGACATCTGATGTGAACCAAAAATCAATAATGAAACAACAAATAGCAGAATAACACTAGCAAACAGATGTACCTAACACACACACACACACACACACACACACACACACACACACACACACACAC